>AWVW02035783.1:0-13184 GCA_000500225.2 Phytophthora pinifolia
TGTCGGACGTTGGCGAGGTGGGGCATAACATTTCGTACGTTTGCGGCGTGCTGATTGTGGTGGCCACTGCCTTGTGGATTTACTACGCGCAAGACGCGTCGATGGTTGACGAGGCTACCGACTCCGATGGTTCCGCGTTTGACCTGGAGTTGATTCGTGGGGCCAAGCAAGTGATCTTCATTCTACCCTATAATGCGTTCAACATGTTCTGGTGGGTCTGCCAGAACCAGCGAGGCAACAACCAGACGATCATCCAGCAGACGGACGTGCGTCTCGGTAGCTCCCCAGACTCCACGCAGATCCCAGCTCCGTCGGTCCAATTCTTCAATCCGGGCACCGGACTGCTATTGGTCCCCTTCTTCCACAAACTGGTCTACCCGCTCTACGAGAGATTCGTCGGCAAGCCGCCCAGCAGATACGGAACAGTGGCTGCTGGCTACGTTGTGGCCATCATAGCGATGGTCTGGACGGGTGTGTTCGAGGTTATCCGTCGCAATTCTCCCCTGTTAACGTACGTGGACGCGAGTGGAGAGACGCAGTACATCTACAACAACAACGGTGGTGAGCCGATGAGTGACATTCGATGGTACACGGCTATCCCCCAGTACGTGTTGGTCGCTGCGGCGACGGTCCTCATCCAGATTCCAACGTACGACATCGGATACACGGAGGTTCCGATGGCGCTTCGTGGTGTGTCGATCGCGCTGGGCCTCTTCATGAACTCCATGGGCAGCACGCTGCTGTCTGTCATCGTGCTGCTTTTTGGCACGGATATCCCTGCCAATCTGAACGACGGCAACATGGAGAACATGTACTTCACGATTGCTGCCGTGATGGTAGTGAACTCCTTCTTCTACGTCGTGGTCATGAACAAAATGCAGTTCGGTATGATTCCTCGAGTGGGAACTGAGAACAAGGAAGTGTCGGCTTTAGGCATTAAGTCTGTATATTTAAAATATGGGAGTAAGTCTTCGACTGATCGACACAGTATCAATTGATCAGTCGTGAAAATCGTGATAATACATTGAGCGCTCTCCTCGTCTTGTGGGCCATTCACCAAGGCTGACAGGGTTGCTGTAGCGGTGTCAGCAATATCCGCCTTACGTTGGCCTCGGCTGCAGGAGGTTGCTGTGAGTGCACTAGCATTTCGTTTTAGCATTGCTGCTAGAGGCAATTGCAGGAGCCGTATTGGCTGCAGCGGGACTTATCATGCTCGATTCGGGGTGTGGATCGAGAATTTCTAGTCGAGGAAACACGTTTTCACGAAATGTAACATGGCGGTTGTATACGATACGGTTTTCTTTTGTATCCAAAAACCGATAGCCTTTTTACTGGTTGGCAGGCCCAGGTACATGTATTTCTTGGCACGTGCTTTTTAAAGCACACAAAACTTAAAAGTTTTGTGTGATAGAGCTCTGGAATGTGCACATATGCCGTGCATCCAAGCACTTTGATGTAGTGAACAGACGGCTTTCGTTTAAACCATTTTTCATGGGAGTAATTTTGGCTATTACAGAGCTTGGTGTGATATTGAGAAGATCGGCAACATGCTTCACACATTCCACCCACATAGTTTTCGGATGATTTCCGTCGATCAGAAAAGCTCTGGTGTGTTCCATGAGTATGCGCATGCGCCTCTCAGCTACTCCATTCTACTGCAGCGTGTACGCGTTGGTAAATTGGGCATGGGTGTTATATTTCTGAAAGACAATACGTCCGAGTTTCTCATATTCACGAGCATTGTCGCTTTGCAAGGTTCGGATCTCTGCGTCATGCGTGTTTGCCTGATAGTGGAGTTCTACAACTTTAGCACGAGACATGTTTCGAGCCCTCTTGCGAAAGTCCTCATAGTGTCGGACTTGCGCTTGATAATGAAGATGAACATCTAGCGCGAGTAGTCGTCTATGAAGGTCAGGAAGTACTGACAACCTGAGAGTGTGGACAACCAGCCATGTCTGTATGGACCTTTTCAAGAGGAAATTTGGCTCGTTCAACGGTGCGTTTATTGAACAGATTACGATGGGCTTTCGTGTAAGTACACGAAGCGCAGAAGTAATCTTTCTTGGAGTCGAAGTTCGATAGCCCCATGTCCGTGATGGTGTTGATTTAGCCAGATCCTGCATAATGCGAAAGTTAGGATAGCCCATTCGTTTGTGCCAAAACATGACATTGTCAGTCTTACCTGCGGTAGCCACATGGGCTTCCTGGGCGACTTCGGTCAGGTTTGCATGGAACTGGCAGAGCTTGGAGCGTTCTCCGATTTTGGCTCGAAGTTGATTTTGTGAGCGAAGAACAGGACGTATTCGGAAAGTTGATTTTGAAATCATCTTCGACAGCCTGGCGCACTAAAAGATAAACTTGAGATCAGGCGGGTAAAACACGTTGTTTAGCGTGATGACAAGCTCGACTCCCTTCGTGTCCTTGATCCCAAGCTGCACATCTTCCGTCCCTTAATTGGAATCTGGTGATTCCCACCGACGTGATGGCCTTGTCGATGGTAGGAGTCAGCTTTACGAACCATTGGGGGTTGGACGTGACGTGTCGAGTGCAGCCAGAGTCAACTGTCCAGACTGGATCGTGTTGAACTTCTTGGGCGGCCAGGCCGATTGCATCCGTGTCGGGTCTGAGGTCGAGTGTGACGATTGCAATGATGCCGTGGTCACTTTTCGTTGTCCTGGTGTTGACGGCCATGTATCTTGTTGCATCCTTGGCTGCCGCTGTTGCCGTTTCGGTTGCCATTTCCACCCCGATATCCATCCCGTGGACCCTTTTGGTAGTGGCGGGACTGGTTTCCACCTTTTCCGTTGTAGCTGCATTAGTACAGGCGCGGGCGATGTGCCATTTGGTGAGGCCTATGGAGATCGACACCGCCCGGCCTTCTCCAACCGTGGTAGCCGTGATGGGCGTCCGATGGCTTGTTTCCGTTGCCGAAAGCCCGGTCATCGCGCGGCGGTGTGCCGTGCGCCAGCTCCTGTCCTCGCGCACGCCAACGCGCTCGACCACGAGGACTCCTCCCCTTCCGTTCAACCAAAAAATGGTCGGGGCCAGTAGGTGCAGGGCGCCCTACTGGCTGGAACGGAGGTCCGGGTCAGACCGACCTTCTAGCCCTCTGCACACGAAAATGACACCACTGCGAGCGGTGACCCCAGACTGATTATCGTCAGCCTGTACGTCACCTGCGACCACTACGCGCACTCCTGGACTCAGGAGCGACGGCCAACTTCTTCAGTGGGTCTGTCGGTGCTGCCTTCGGGCATCCCGGTCCGAGAGGGACCGTCGTCAAGCTTGCCGGTGAGGAACCCCACCGCGTTGCGGGGCGAACTCTCGTTGCCGTACATGTTTGATGGGTTCCGCAGCAACGACGACTTCTTGGTGATCGATATGAACTACGCGTTTGACTGTATCCTGGGCATCCCGTGGTTGGTACGATACCAGCCTCGGATTGACTGTCTAGCCCGATCGGTCAGACGTCGAAGTGACTTCGATGTGAGCGAGGTGTTCGCACACACCTGTTAGTAGCTCCAAGAGATTGGCCTCACGTCACCGTCGTGGATCGTACATCCACGACACAAGTTGTCCACAGTGCGAGCGATGGCCCTCTCTGCGCTACTTGTGCGGTGCTACTTACTGATACAAGTGAACTCACCTCCTCGCGATATCGCGAGGAGAGTGATGCGGTCGAGCAGGGGCTCCTGACATCTTCGTCCATAGTCGTGCTGCCGACGGCAGGTCGGGTGTGGACAACCACGTTGACCACTTGCGAGCGGTGCTCGAGTGCATGCGCGCTAACAAGCTGTATGCTAACGCATTCAAAGGCATCTTCGGTGCTGAAGATATTCCTTTCTTAGGATGCTTCGCTGGGAAGTGCGGCCTTTGAGCAGATTCTGCTAAGGTCAGGGCCATTGTTGACTGGCCGGTTCCCAAGAACCAGAAAGACTTGGCTTGGTATCGCCAACTACTTGCACAAGTACGGCGAGAACTACGCTGAGATGGCTCGGCCATTGTCCAATCTCCTTAAGAAGAATGCGGACTGGTGTTGGAACACCGAGCATCAATATGCTTTCATGCGCCGAAGTATGTCTGTGCATACTCCCGATGGGGCCTGGAGAGATGCGCCACCAGACGATTGAACGTCGCCGGTGCGTTCGACAGCCCTTGGGTCATGACCAGCCACTCCCAGAGCATACCGCTCGGAGTACTAACCGCCGTCAGTCGTCTGTCCCACCAAGCAGCATGACCATGCATGTTGAAGTGCAAGTAAACGCCATTTGAAGGCGGCATCTGTCGCAGGCACCCAGTCGTGCAATTCGCTGCGTAATTTGGTGGATGAAGCAGCGAGTAATCGCGCGCCTGATCAGTCAAACGCAGCGCGTGGTGAGAGAGGGCTCTAGTCCGAATGGAAGCCCGGCGCAGAGCGCAAACAGGAGCAGCTTGGGTGTGAGTGGAAGCCCACGTGAGGCGCGAGGCAGGATTAACGACGACTCGAGCGCGCTCGTGTCCTCGACGATGCATGGCAGCCGCGCGGTCGACCGTGCACATGGTCAGCAATTACTCAAGCTCAGCTCGTCGTGAGCCGGTCGGCCCTGTCGAGCGCGCCTTCGCGTCTGTCCGCATCGTCGAGGCCAACGTATGTGCGGGCGGCGAGTGGCTGGTGCCACCGAAGGTGCGGTGGCAGTATGTTGGAATTGTCTTTGCGGCTGTGCTCATGAATGATTAACATGGTGATGTCGAACAATGCAGCTGTGTTCTCATCGACGAGAGGGAGCGCGGGTGCGGCGATGAGTGTATTAATCGCGCGGTATGATGTGTACATTCGTTGCTATGCGTGCCTGTTGCAACCGCGATTCTAATCGAAACCAACGTGTATGGGGTAGTCGCGCCATGAGTGCGCGGTCGAAAGCTGCCCGTGCGGTGAGCGATGGTCAAACCGGCAGCTGGAAGCCGGCTCGACCATCACCACTACGGTCGTCTGGCCGACGAGGAGTCGGCGTCATCGTCCTTGAACCTGTCGACACTGGTTGGTACATTGGCGAGTATGTTGGCGGAGTCATCACTTGCCGCGAAGCACACGAGCGCGCGCTGGTGCGCATCCCCGTTTCTCGTCATCGCGGTGAATTCACGACTGACCCTGTTGCTACGTAGAAGAACCAGTACGAGAAGCACTCGTACATGCTCCAAGTTAACGCTACGGAAGTCATCGACGCGACTCAAATCGGCAGTCGGATGCGATTCGTCAATCACAGTTGCAGCCCAAATTGCCGCGTTGAGGAGTGGTGCGTTCGCGGACGAGAGCGCTGTGGTCTGTTCGCCGCTCACCGAATCGGCGCCGGCGATGGACTCACCTTCGACTACCAGTTGCACTGCTTTTCTGTCGCGGTGCGTGATGCTAATCTGTTGCGTATGTGCAGATCTGCATGATGTTTGGACGGCACCGCTGCATTTCGTAGAGAGCAATAAGAGAGGAGCGGTTATGACATGACCGCGAGCGACATCGGCTTGCTCGCGCTTCAGAGCCGCCTGCGCCCGAGCTGCGAGAACCGAGGAAAGCGGCACCGGCGCCTTCACCCCGAGTGCGCGCCACCGTGCTTGGGTCGATGGCGAAATCCCGAGGCTGCAGCCGCTTTCGGTCGCTGTGCAACGAAGCTGCCTGGAGCGACTGCAGCTGCAGCTGGCGCTGGGCGCGGCTGGCCTCGACGAGATCGTTTGTGCCGTGTGCGATAGCTGGAAGCTAGCGACGTCGTGCCGCGTGATCAAGGTGTCGGATTGCAACCGCATGCTGCAGATGCGACAGGTTCTGTCAAGCGACGGCGAAGCGCTTCCTGCAGAGCTCGTGGCGCAGTACGTCTGCTCGAGTAGAAGCCCAGTACTCGCGGGACTGCTGCTATCCGGGCGCGGTGTTCATCCTGATGGACGGATCGACGTGTGCGCAGACTGCGACAACAGCCTCGATCCCGAAGTTTTCCATCAAGAACAAGTTTGCCATCGACACACGTTTCCGACTCACCTGGCGGATGCTTCGCTGCCCGAGCGCCTCATTACCCAGCCCGTATCGGTGGTCGCCGTGACACGCGTTATGCGAGGAGGTGCACACCGCTCCATTCGGCCGCACTGTCTTGCGTTTGACTGCACTCCCGCGCCAACGGCGACGATGCTGCCGATCCAGCCCGACTGCATCTCAACGTACCGAGTCGTGCTCGCTGGGCCGTTTACAACGGAGCAGCAAGTACTCGTGCGCCAGATGCACCGCATTCGACGCCAGGTTGTCGACGATCTACTGCAATTCTACAAGCAGCACAACCCACTGTATGCGTCTGTTGCCATCGCCGACAGCTCACACGTTCTCGTCGACGCCATTGCTGACTACGTCATTTTTGAAGACGCAGACGCCGATGCCGAGGTATGCGAGATGGACGCCGAGCACGACCGCGTAGGCGGCGTGCCCGACAACGACTCGGACGCGGCCGAGGCTGACGTTGTCGAACGGCGGGTCGTTTTTATCTCGGATGACCGCGAAGCTTCAACGCAGCACTTGCGCGCAGTCACTCTGTTCCGCACTTCTTAGTTCGCTACTCGACTCAGTCCGCGCAAAACAACAAGGCGCTGTTTGCGCGCATGTTCCCCCACCTCTTCCCTTCGGGAGAGGTCATCCCGGCGACGATCGCCACGTGCCAGTGTCGATGTTCGCGTGCCTGAGGCACTACGCCGAGCTGAGCACGCGCAAGTTTGCCGAAGACGACCTGTTCACGGTCATCTCGTTCGACCACCTCACGGTGCAGAAGCTGTTTACGAGCGTGGCGGTCAAGTGCCAGCGGGATCCTGGCCGTTTCGCAACTTACAGCGACGTGACAGAACAAGCGCTGCTCAACGCGCTGAAAACCAAAGAGCTTCGGCGGCAACGCCGTACATCGTCTGCGAGCGGAGGCGGCGGTGATACCGGAGCCAGCGCGACCGACATGCTCAACTCCGTCGAACTCAGCAGCAGCACCATGTGGGGCAGCGACGCGGAGCGCGCACAGTGTCGCCGCAGAGCGCTCGCTTACCAGACGCAACCCGCCGTGTTTGTCACGCTCACGCCGGACATTGCGGACTCACTCGTGATGGCACAGTACTGCGGGATTCTGTCCGTGGACACGCTATTTGACGCGACGTTGGCAGAGCCGCCCGGCAAGTAGCGCTAGCATGCGGAACGACGTTGCCTCATCGCGGCTCTTCACGCGCAATATCGACGCGTTCATCGAGCACGTTGTAGGAGTTCTACCAAAGCACATGAAAGGCCAGGCGTTCGATGGCCTTTTCGGCAAGTTCAAAGCCTATTTTGGAATGGTGGAAACACAGGGCGGCGGGACCCTTCACGCCCACTTTCTTGTGTGGCTGGTTGACGCACCACCGAACAGCAATGCATTTGATCGAGCTGTGCAAGTCCATGGCAATGGATACTTTCGCGACATCGAGGCGTTTACCGACAGCATCGTGACGACGTCGATGCTGTTGAGCGTGGCTGACTCGTCGTGTGGCTTCTGCAGCCACTCGTACGCGGACCTACAGGAGCTGCCGATCCCGTCAGAAGCATATGAAGACCCGAAGAAGCACCACGGCCGCCACGAGGCGAACCGGAGCTGGTCCGCTGTTCGAGATGCGGCAACAACCTAAGCTCCCAGCACGTGATTCGTCGCGTCTTACTGGACAGCCGGCCGTCGTCGTGGCCGCATCCGCTGCGTCCGTACACCTCAGTCGAGCTGGAGGATGCGGTACAGCTAGAGGCGCAACGCAGAGGAGGCGTCTGTGCTGCAAAGGCGGCAATCTGCCGCCGCGATTTGTGCCTGTCAGCACGCGAGGATGACGGCGACGACTGTGACGTTTTCATGTTAAACTTGCATTTGTGGTCCCATGCCGGGGGCTGCTTCAAGAAAGCAGCGCTGCGACACTCGGGCAGTGCCGCTACAACTTTCCGCGAGCTCGCGTCGCGCGCATATTGTGCTCGAGTGACGGTGTGACGCTTGCGCGGCGGAACGCCCTTCGAATTCGTCAACGACTTCAATAGCGAGATCATGCTGGCGTTCAAGTCGAATCATGACATTCAAGTCATGATCGGCGGACCAAACGCGCTGCTACGGATTTTCTACGCAACCAAGTACGTGACCAAGATGCAGGAGCAGATCGACTCGATCACGGCCGTCGCGCTCGCCGCCTTCCAGCTTCGTCAGCTGCGCGAAGCGCGAGACGAGGAGGCGGCCGTGAACATCGACCGAGCAACGATCGACCGCCGGCGCGTAGCGTCCCTGCTGTATGCAATTACGAACCGGCGCGAGATCGTCGGACCTCTTGCCGCGCTCTCCGTGCAGCGAGGCTCGTGCGCTTTCATGAGCTCGTCGTGCGCCACGCTCTCGCTTCGGGCCGTGCTGCACGAGCTTGTCGAGCAAGTGCCACACTCATGCGACCTCGTCGAGCTCCAGGGCTGCGAATTTCCGAGCGGCGTCGTTCCTCGACGACTATTCATATCGACCTCCGGGACTCGACCACCTAAACCTGTACGAGTACGTCGCTCGACACTTCCGGCGGAAACGAACGCGTACAACCAGCCAACTTGCCCTTTTCCAGCCGGAGCACCCGCTTACTGCGTCGGCACCCACATTGACGAGGTCGTGCCAGTCGTGGTCTGCATGCGCATGTCCTTCGTGAACGACGACGCTCAATCGTAAAGCGGAGCCAGTGTGCTCTCGTACTGTTCAAGCCGTTTCGAGTCGTTTCAGACCTAGTCGCCGATCCTACGAACGATGACAAATGTATGGAGGCGTTTATACAGTGGGAACCGGCGCGGTCGGGTTTTTGCCGCAAGATCATGGCCAACATGGACGACTATTGCCGAGCCGCCATGCAAGCCCATGAATGCATAGCTAACGCGGAGCCCGCGGCTGACAACGAAGCCGATAGCGACAGCGGCGAGTTTACGGGCACGCGCGAGGACATCGACGCTATACTGGACCGCGCAGCCTCGAGCGAGCAGTCAGACCCAGTCGCTGCGGAAGCCGACGCGTTTTTCCGCCTGTTCGACGAAGTCGAGCTCGATCTCGACGGCGAAAGCGCAGGTGACATGTCTACGTTTGCGTGCACCTTGTCCGTGTTTACGAACTCCGAATCGACGGCCACAAGGGACGGCTACCGCGGCTTGCTTGGCTTGGCCGCCCACAGCACAGCGAGCACGAACGCTGATCTGCGCAGCCGCGGTGTGACGCTCGAGTTCTCGCTCGACGAGCTGTGGTGTTTCGTGAACGACACGACCAACGACGAGGCCGAGCCGCAGCGCTCGCAGCAGTACCGCAATGAGCGGCCGACCGAAGTCATCGAGCTCATCATTGACGCGCTCGAGGGCGTCCCGGAGTGGTCTTCACAATCGCTTAATGTGCAACAGTCGGCGCCACCAATCCGGCCTTATGCGTCGATGCAAGACGCTTCAAAAGCGTTCACACTCAATGAGCGGCAGCACTCCGCATTCACACTCATCGCGACCTCCTTATTGCAGCGCTTTTTGCACCAAGAGCTCGACGGCCTGCACGGTGGTGACGACGGCTGTAACGGGGCCAAAGGCTATCGATACGTAAGCTTTCGCTGTGGTTGTGAGGAAGCAATGTCTTGGGCTTTACACCAAGACACGTGGAATTATAAGCAAATTGACTCCGAATGATATTAAAGTACCGTCGCAAAACCGTACTTAAGCCGAGCTCAGCTGACAGCCACCGATTGAGGTGCTGCACGCTAACTAGCTAATATGCATACTAAAGGGCGACTTCTGTCCAATGACAGAGTGCCAAGTCACAGCCTGTTTGGACTGTGACTCTACCTACTTTTGTAACGGGAATCGTCCCGTTACAATGGCAGCTACTAGTTGCTCATGTTTCTTGGCGGATCGGGCGGCACCGGCAAGAGTCGCGTGATCGATGCGGTCGACGCGTTTTGCTTGAGCTGGCGCCGCGACGACTCGGTCGTGAAGACGGCGCTGACGGGAAAGGCGGCTACGCAAATCAGCGGCCGGACGTTAGCGAGCTTCTTGATGCGCGTCAAGCACGCCATCAAGGAAAAACGGTTCCTTCCGCTCGACCTACTGGTGATCGACGAGGGAGCAAAGGCGAGTTTCTGCGGCTCGACAAGCTACTGCGCATCTACACCCAGGTGCTTAACGTCCCGTTCGGCGGCGTGCATGTCGTTCTGGTCGGCGATTTTCTCCAGATGCCGCCGACCCGATCTACATCGACCCGGCCGACAAGATCAGAGCGAGCCGACATTGAAGGCTTCGAGTTGTGGTAGGTTCTCGACTGTCGTAATCCTCAAGGAGTCGGTGCGCTTCCACCGCTACCCGCAGTGGAGGGACGGCTGCCGGCACGCTCGGCTCGGGCAGTGGACGTCCGACTTCATTGCACTCATTAACAGCCGCGTACTCACCCGCCGCGACAACAGCGCGAACCCCTCCACGCCTTCGCTGCCGCTGTCGCCGGCAGCGGCGGACGCAAGTTGGCGCCGGCGCAGTCTTTGTGACGCCCAAGAACGCAACCTGCTCGGCGATCAACAACGCCTTCGTCTGCGAGACCGCTGCAATGCTTCCTACTGACACGTATCCGGTTCGCGTTGTCGCGAACTTCAAGGGCGCCCTCAATGGGCTGAGCCACAGCGACACCCGCTACGTGCTCAGCCTCCCTGACTCCAAGCTTGGACGAGTTGCACCCTACCTTGACCTGATCGACGGCATGCTCGTCCAGGTCACGCAAAACGTGGCAACGGCCAAGGGAATCGCAAACGGCAGGCTCGAGTACGCGCACTTTCCAAGTGGGACCCACTTCCGGCTGGTCCGCGGATGGCGCGTCCTGCCCGATCGTGCAGCTGCCGAGCTGCGCGCCCGACTACGCAATGCTCCGCGTGCCGCGCCCGCGAGCGACGCCAATCCGACCTAGATTCAGAATTGTTTCCGGTATTTTTCGCCACTGAGGCGTACAAGAAGGCAATGATCGCATTACCAAAGGCGCCTAACGGACAGCCGCGCACAATTACGGTCAAACCGCAGCAGCTGCCGTTCGTGTGCGCGGTGGGATCGACTGTATATAAGGTGCAAGGAGAGACTCTCAGTGCAATGGTGATTATGGACCGGCGCTCGAAGCTACGGATGGTGAACAAACTACAGCAGACGTATCTGCTGGTATCACGTGTAACATCAAGGAACGCATTCTTTGCACTCAATCCATTTATGGAGGATCTTGCAGCGTGGTCAAAGCCACTTGCAAGCGCCCTCCATGAAGAAAACCGACTGAACTGACTCAGCAACGCTACCTTGGAGAGCTTCCACGCATCGCAGATCACGTCTGGAGGAACTGTATCCGCCATGGAATGTCAACGCATGAGCGCGCATCCAGCGCGCCTTGCATCACTGCAAAACAAACCACCGTCAGCTCGTTGAATACAAGTCCTGCAATCATGTTTAAACGCCATACCTTTTTCGCGTCCGCGCCTGCTGCGGCCACCGAACCACATAAGGAATATCCGGGCCCCGAGAAGATGCCGGATGGTGCTGAGTGCGATGATGTTGTGCCCGCCAGCCGCTTCGGCGATCAAGGTCGCTTGAACGTCAGGTCGCACGAAGGTTGACTGGTCATAATTCAGACGGCCCTTGGACACCCACCAACGACAGTTCTCACTAAAGTTCGAATTGCGAACAGTAGAACTGTCGACGTCGCGGCTCTGAGACGTCTTTTCCAACGCCCTGACATCTGACGTCCCTTGGTGTGAGGCGACGTCGTACCGATATCTCGCCGACATCGCTCTCCGAAGTACCTGCTGATTGGTCAAAACTCCTTTCATGAACCAATAAGATCATACGTCCTCAAGACGCCTCATTGCCTCCCACCACACAACTTCAAACTCGCCTGAGTTAGCTGCATCCTGGTCCAGAAAGATTTCGGCAAGGCTGCCAGACACCATCGCAGCTTTCGTTTGCCCGAGAACGAGCGCCACACATCAACACTATTAAGCCTGGCGTATACAAGACAGAGAAGGAGGGTATGGCTACTCACGCCCATTGTCGTGCACGCGTGTCTTGAAGCTCTTGTTGCGCAGGGAGAGCTTACAGAAGAGGTCCTTGCTTGCCCAAGGTCTGCTTGTCCAGCAGATTGCGCGCTGAGCATGCGCGGACGTGCAACTCCATTCCCATGACTGAGAGATAGCTTCGCTGCTGCGCTTCTCACCGCTTCTATCCTGTAGGTGTCGACACGTCGGTGAATACGTCCACGACGTGCAGATTGATATCTTGCACGATGCCATATCCTAGAGGTTCGACTCGCTCGTGTTAGTGAGGCACTTGGATACAGCGGCTAGTTGCCGCGTCCACGCCGCTGCGCAATAGTCTTCACTGCCTTGACGGCTAGGACTTTCCCACTCACGTGGCTTTCTTCTCCGTAAGCCGCCACTTTTCGGGTTGCTGGTGTTGGCTGGTCGCGTGGTGAAATTTACTCATGAAACACTTGATGCCCTCTTCGAGGCTGCTTAATATTCAGTTGAGTATGTCTCTAAACCGAAATAATGACGAGACCGTGGATGTCGGCACGATGTCGGGTCGATGTCCCTCGACGACCTTTGGATGTCCGGATGTCGCCTCAGGCGACATCGCGACGTCGACAGCTCTAGCGAACAGTATGACCATTGATGATCTATCGAGTCAACGAGCAGCCGGTACTGATATAAATTAGTGGAGCGAAAAAGTAACGCCCCTTTGTTAGCTAAACCAGTGGTGCCAACAATGCTGTATGGTTGTCGCAGTGACCCTCGCCAAAGCGTCCTCGCACCACCAATCTTTTCTGCCCAAGTGAGGCGGAGGCGGTGGCGCGTTAATGGAGTGGCGGGCATGGGGAAATGATGGGCTTGGTGTTGTTGGCGACCCACGAGGAATATCACCAAAAGCGCGCCATTATTTGAATGCTCAAATACTGGATTTATATGGGCCCATCTCCGCGTCGTGGATTCAATGTCATGCTTTGTGATAGGATATTAGATGATGACCCGTTCGGTATTCACGCAGGTTACTGTGCAATCTTTTGTGTGTCCCGATTTCTGATGGTGGCCATTTAACACCGCCTGCTGCGATGCTGCGATACACCTCCCATCATCCCTGATAATAGCCGTTCAGATGGCTGCATCGTCCTTTT
>KV731071.1:6141-17527 GCA_000500225.2 Phytophthora pinifolia
TCTTAGTCGTCCGATACGCCAGCGCTCCCGGGTCGCAGCCTCGTAGTAGTCGCTATAGGTCGCAGCAGTCTTCCTCAACGCAGTACGCTCAAATCAATGGGGCAGACAAGGCACCACTTATCACTTCCAACGCAAAACAAACTCTGATTTCTTCTTACCACTATCTTCTTCTGTCTGACTTGGTCTTCTGGATTCTTGGCGGTCTCCTTCGTCGTGTCCGCGCATTCGCGTTCCGGATGACTTGGTCTTTATATGGGGGGTTGCACGTCGAACGTCACGTTGAGCTCTGGAGCGGAGCACACGTCACATGTTGACGGCAATATCTTTGGGGTCCCTTCGTTTCACTTGATATTTGTATGGGGATTTGCGGCACGGTCCATCCCAAAGGGTGGGACCGGCATTGCGTGTCTTCCGATGAGTCCTGGAACTGGCATCCTGGCCAGCTGGTCGGGCGACGTGTCACTCGCTGATTGGCCGAGAGCCGCCCAGCTTCAACTTCATCCGGGGTGTTGATCCATCCGGGAGGTCACTTGATCATCCGGGATGTCCTCGTCGCTCCGGGCTGTCAGTCTCTGACTTGAATCGTACGAGCTCTGCATACTCGAATCTCCACTCTCTTTCATGTCTTGAGGGGTATGGGCCCTTGCCATCTTGGCTCTTCATCAATTCGCTCTCTGCAAGCTCGTTACTGCAGGATCGCTTCCAGACTCGGGGTTCATTCGGGATGCACACACTAGCTTCGGGGATCACGCGGGTCCAAGTCACTCAGTTCCTGCTGCAGCTCCTGGGAAGTCAGTTCCTTCAAGAGACGCACGTGACTCCACCCTGGACCATCTTCACTCGTAATGGATTCACGGCGGGTACAAACTGGACGGCGCAGCCGCGAACGGGAAACGCCAGATCGCTTCGTGTCAAATGGATCTCGCATGCCACAGTTCTGACACGTAGCTTTCCCCCTTCTACAGTTGATGCGGCTACAATCCTAGGATGTGGCACCGTCCACACACTGTGAGGCCTTCCTGTGTGTACATGTGCGGGCCCATCCGAATGCCTCGGGCCGGCGCGACAGGAACGCAGGTGTGCGTTCCAACAGAAACGTTCGGCTGAGAAGTCACCATAGCCACAGCCTCGTAGGTGGCCGCAGCGTACCCGGAGGGAGGCGCGGGACGCGGAGCTCGCGCAAGCTCTTGCTGTTGTTCCAGGATGACGTCTTGGTTCTGGCTGAGCAGTTGCATTAACTGCGTGATCATAGCGTTCTCGGAGGAGCATTGTCCGTCTTCTCGTCGACAAATTCAGCGTCGTCCTCGACGGGAAGATGCATGTTCTTGTAGAGCAGAACGGCAACCGCTTGGGGAATAGAGTTCACCATTGACGTACTTAGAACAGCCTTCCAGTCACGGTTCCACAACCCAGACAAGAAGTACTGGTAACGCAGTTGATCGAAGCATTGAGCTTCATCCCAGAGTCCTTGGATCACGTCCCCCCACACTTCAGCAGAGATCCCTCGGGAACGCTTGGTAATCTTTAGTCATTCAATTATCTGCAACGGAGTCAGACAGATGAACTGGTTGTAGAACCTCACACGCAGCGTCTCGAAGTCGCTGATCCTTGAGTACGTCCACCAATCTTCCCCAGTCTTACCCTTTAGACACTCGATTGGTGTCGAGTGCGAGAATTCCCAGACGAACCGCAACTCCAGTGGTGGTAACCCGCGACACGCGCCAGGTCCAGGCCGTGGGATACCTCAAGGAACGCGAGCGTGCTGGACCTGCCAGAGTACCGAGCATCTCGCGGCACAGTGCCCCATGATGAAGTCGCGACAACAGTTGATGGCGCAAGGAGCACATGCGAGCGTACCTGCTGCGGCTCCAGCGACGTCTCAGCAATGATGGGGGCATGAAGGAGGAGAGTGTCGCTCCTTCCTCTCGCCCGTGGAACGAGGGTACGCCAAGCCTTCTTTGGAACGGTTGTGGAGACAAGGGAACGTACCTGGGACTGTGAATGTAGTCGAGGCCATGCCTCGTTGGGAAAATGCTGAGAAAAGTGCTGTGACTTTGACTGGAAATTGTGACGGGGGTCACACGCACCTTAGCCTTTGAGGAAGCGTTAACGCGCTAACCACAACAGACGCCTAGCGTCCTTGTTGTAAGTGTTGGAGGGCCTGGCCTTCCAGTCGTTCCGTGATACCGAGTATCGAACGACTTGCACAGAGTAAAACTGAACGTCTATTACTATGCTCATAAGTTCCTACTTACTGTAAACTGCCTAATTAATGCACCTTCCAAATAACCTGTTTCCCAATGATTAGCTCTGGAGCCATGTCGTCCCCTAAGTTCGAATCGTACTTAAGCCGAACATTGTGTGTGCCACACCATGTAATCATGGACCTTCACTCTGATGGATGCCCCGTTACACCCTCCCATACCCAAATGGAAGTCATCGTCTTTTTTCCGAAAGATCGGTGAATCAGTGAGACAAACGACACCACGTGCCAAACCGGGGACCAGCCCCAGTATCGAATTCTCCTGGCTGCCCCGCAAGTCGCCCATCAGGCACCGCCGGACACTGCTGCTGACGCTAGCCCTTCGGGCACGCCGCCGCCCGAGGCGCCTACTGCGCCGACCACTCCAACTGAAGCGCCGTAGTCCCCGAAGGCAACGCCCGCCCCAACCGCTCGACAATCGAGAAGCCAGGCGCGGCCTGCAGCGAGAAGACCCAAGCCGGCGAAGCCGAAGCGAAAGACACACAAGCCAATGAGCGAGGCTCGTCTGGTGTCCCTGCGCGCCGCCCGTCGACTCAAGCGCCATGAAGTTCAGGTGTCGGGGCCCTGTGACCCTTCCAGTGGCTCTGAGAGCGGCAGCGATGGCCTGGGGTCTGGGCAGATCGAGCTTATCACTGGTGATGAGGACGAAGAGAAGCGTCCCGCGGGCACAATTTTCTAAGAGGCGTCTCGCGTGAGCGAGGGAGACTTGGTCGATGCGACCCCAGCGGATGACGTGGAGGCTTCGCCTCGTGATGATCACAAGAAGCCTTCGACGAGCGCTCAGTCGCCAGAGGCTCCGAACCGTGGGACAAAAGCCTCACAGGCCCCTTGTTCACCGGAGGACATGTCGGCCAAGGTGGACCACGAGGAGTCTGAAGGCGAGTGCCCGCGCACGCCGGCCTCGCCTCAGCTCACCGAGCAACAGCGTGCCATCCATCCCGGAAGCCCCGCAACCCCGCGCAGCATTGCTGCCGTGAAGCGCGCCAAGCTGAAGGAGGAGGGCTCCCAGACCTCGACTGCCGCAACTCCCTCGGAGTCTCCACGCGTCGAGCCGCCGTTGGCTGCAGCCACGCGTGAGCTCAAAGAGCCCCCTATCATCACCAACGCCGGTGCTGACGAGGGGTTGGACCCCGCCTGCCTCGTTCCGGCGAACCGCGAGCACTTGCGTGAGCGGACGGAGGGCGCCCATACTGCTGCCGAGCGTGCCTCTGAGGCTAAGCGTGGTTACGAACATTCGGCCCCAAAGCCTCGCGAGCAGCTACTAGCGCCCCAGACGAGAACGCGGCGTACCTGCAGCGCAGTCGTCAGCCTGGAGTGGCAGTGGCCAATTGCGAGGAGTGTCCGATCATCATCTCAGAGGACACGGCACTCGCTCGCGAGTCGAACGAGGTGCAGTTCGAAGCGTGGCTCCACCATGTGGGTTCCCCCATCCCAGAGCTGCTGCGGTCGCCGCACCGCTTGGGCTGGCTCGTCCTGCGGCGACTCCGCTTTCGCATGGTGAAGATGAAGGCTGATCGAGTATGGGATCGGCAACGATGGGACTCCCGGGCTTTGCCTCTGCCCCATGAAGTCCTCGATGAGGTCATTGTGAAGGTGTCGAAGTCTCGACAGTCGCAGCCAGTGGAACATGTGAGCGTTCTAGGGCGTGTTAACGCCGACCGACTCCGTGGGAGCGCTCATAAGCGTCCACGATATCGGCGCAGTCCTCCACGAGGCGACTTCCAGGCTCCCACGTGCTTTGACCCTCGGGTTAGCCACGCCACTTCACCAGATACTGGCAGTGGCCGACACACCCGCGGCTCTTCAGTAGCTTCTCAACGGGGAAGTACGGGGCGCCCTCACTTCCGATCAGCGCGGGAGAAGGACGCAGGGGGCGTCTCGCTGGCTCGGGAGCCTCTTTTCGACGCCGTCGAGGGTTGTCAGCGACCCCTCGAGCGGACGTGGCTGCGCTGCGTGGTCGTCGGCAAGGGGTCGAAGCGACGGCGATCTCCGAACAGAGCGTGCTTTCCGACTTGGTACAACTGAAGCACAGCGTGCGGGTCCTGCAAGATCAGCAGGATCGGCTCGGGCAGGATCAGCACCGCCTTCATGCGCGCTGCGCGCAGAGCGAAGATGATCTTGACCATGATCACAAAACCCTTCGGGAGCATCTGGACTGGATTCGGCATCTGTATAGCCGCGTGGCTGCCTTGGAGCAGCGTCTACGGCGCCTGCGCCCGCCGTTCCGGCTGCCCCAGCCCTCTCTCAAGCTGACTGAACCCGGATGATGGCGAATGCCTTTCGTCAATACTCTGGTGCGCCGGACTCTCCGAGTCATCCACCTCCGCCGGGTGACAAGGCTTGAGCAGGCCGACGTAGAACGTTGGATGCGTCGCCATGGTCGACGGCAAGTCCAGCGTATATGCGTTGCCGTGGACGCCGATGACTGTGAATGGCCCCACAAAACGAGGACGGAGCTTCGTGCAGCCCGCTGCGGTGACCACCTGTGTAGGAAGATTCTTAGCGTTGACGAGGACCTGGCCCCCTAACTTAACCACGTGTGTGTTCTTACGCCCCTGGCGATCACTGTTCTCCTTCTGTTTGTCTTGCGCTATTGCCATCGCGTCCCGGACGCGACGGCGTATGGCTTCACCCATCTCGATGAAGGGGAGCAAGTTCCGTTGGACGGATGGTCGAAGGCCTTTGAGGCCACGCGAATCGTCTGCGATAGCCTCTCCCCCACCCAAATTCGAAGCCGGCGGCAACGAAACAGGGTGCGCGGATGCCGCAGGCCGTTGACATAGAACGGAGTGAAGCCCGTCGATGCATGCACCGCATTATTCAGGGCAAACTCCACTTGGGAAAGCATCGTGCTCCACTTCGTGGGCTTTTCGGTGCAGACGCTGCGCAACACGTCTTCCAGCACGCGGTTCACCCGCTCAATTTGACCATCGGTCTGCGGATGGTCCGCCGTGGACATATCCGGCCTCGTTCCGAGAAGACGGAACAAGTTTGTCCAAAAATGCGACACAAAGCGGGGGTCCCGATCGCTCACGAAAGCATCCGGGATGCCGTGGTGGCGAAAGACATTGTCAGCAAAACGTTGGGCCGCCTGTGGCGTCGTCACGCTCTTCTTGACCGCGACGAGCCGCACCATCTTGCTCAGGCGGCATACGAAAACCAAAATGCCAGTGTGGCCGCGCGTGTAGGCCGGGGTTCGAAGATGAAGTCCATGCTCACCAGCGCCAACAATCCGCCGGAACCGGCAAGCTCATCAGCGGTGCTGACGAAGAGGGGCTGGCTTCACGCGCTGGTACGCCCACCAGAAGTGGCGCGCCACGGACGTATACGTCTTCTCTCGACGCTCAGCGGTGTGTCATGTGCCTCGTAGAGGACTCGATGACGCAAGTCCTCATCATTTTTGGAACGACCAGGCGGGGTTCCTCGCCATCGTCTACTTGGTAGTAGAGAAGGCCATCGGTCATGGAGTAGCGATGCAATCGGGGACGCTGCCGGGCAGTGAGCTTTGCCGACAAAGCTGGCGTCTTCAACGCCGCTACCAGATCTGCAAGATCATCATCGTCGATATACGCCTCGCGTAGCAGATCGTGGAGCGGAGACTCGAGATACGCAACGTGCGCCAGCTCATAGTCCGGACGCCGGGAGAGCGCGTCCGCCAGGCCATTCCGCTTCCCCGGCTTGTATTCCACGGTGAAGTTATACTCCGCGAAGAAGGAGAGCCACCTTGCCATACGATGCGAAAGGTGGGGCGACGATGTCGCTGTCCGCAAGGATGCATGATCTGTATAGATCACGAAGGGTTTGCTCCCTAGGAGATGAACCCGGAACTTCACGAGTGCGTACTTCATCGCGAGAAGCTCCTTGTCGTGGACCGGATAGTTCTTTTTGGCCGCCTTCAGTTGGCGCGATTGGAAAGCGACCACTCACTCCTTGCCGTCGGCATCGACTTGTAACAGGTCACAGCCTATGGCAAAGTCGGATGCGTCGCATACCACACTGAAAGGACGATCGTCGTCCGGCAAAGCCAATACTCTTGATGGCTTCAAAGCTCGCTGAGCTTCGTCGGACCACGACCACTCTGTATCCTTCTTTAGAAGGTTCGTCAGCGGACGCGCCATCTCAGCGTAATTCGCACTGTACTTGTGCAAGTAATTGGCGAGGCCGAGCCACTTGCGCAAATCTTTTTGGGATGTTGGCACTGGCCACTGCGCGATCGCGTCAATCTTCCCTGGCTCCGCACGGATCCCCTCCTTGCCTAGGAAACAGCCCAGAAAGAGAATCTCTTCGGCGCCGAAGATGCACTTGTTGATGTTGGCATACAAGCGATTCTCGCGCATGCACATCGAATCCTCTCGGAGATGGGCGATATGCATCTCAACAGCCGTCTTGCCTTCCGCAGCGCGGCTGTGAATGAAGATGTCGTCGAAGTACGTCTGCACGAATTGCCGCATCGGCCGGAAGAGCTGCATCACCAGTCTGTTGAACGTGGCTGGTGCGTTGGAAAGCCCTTGAGGCATTACCAACCACTCCCATAGCATACCGCTAGGGATGCTAACCGCTGTGAGCGGAATGTCCGATTCACCCATCAGTAGCCGGTAGTAGCCCTCGACCATGTCGAGCGCGCTGAAGACAGTGCATCCTGTCATGTTGTTCTGCAACACATCCTTGCGAGGAATTGGCGTAGACGCCGGAATCGTGGCTGAGTTCAACTTGTTGAACACATGTACCATGCGCCACTTCCCATTGATTTTCCGAACGCAAAACGTCGGTGACGAATGCAGCGAGTTCGACTCGCGCACCATGCCCGAGGCATACTTCGCCGCGAAGAAGGCGTCGATCACTTCGACTTGCTCATTCGGCAGCGGCCATTGGCGCGTCGTGCAATACTTGGTGCCCGGCACCAAGTCTATCTCGTGGCATATGCCCCGATCCGGGGGTAACACCGAAGGTGGATCGTCGCCGACGACGTCCGCGAACTCTTTTAGAAGGTGGCAGTATGGATCCGACGGGTCCTTCAAGATGGCCGCGCCATCGAGGAACTCCACATACTCGAGCTCTTCGAGCTCTAGTAGCTCGGCTACCAAAGGTAAATGAGCCAAGCTCCCGCCTTCTTTGAGTTCTCCCGTGAGAACATCTAGCACCCTGGGTGCGATCGCTTTATCCGAGTCCGCTTCGAGACGGACTCCGTCCTGATGGCGTACTGTCCCGACTGATCCAGCCCTAACAGCGTCCGTGGGGGTCTCTGCTTGACCCTTCTTCGTTGCGCGAGCCCCAGCTCTAGCGACTTGTCCTGCGTGAGCTGCCTCAGCCCGAACGCTTTGCGTGGTGGGAGCTCCGACTCGGCCACCCTGTGCGCGAACCCTTGCTCCAGCGTCTTGTCCTGCGTGGGCTGCCTCAGCCCGAACGCTTTGCGTGGTGGGAGCTCCGACTCGACCACCGTCTTGTGCGTGAGCCCTTGCTCCAGCGTCTTGACATGCGTGGCCTGCCTCAGCCCGAACGCTTTGCGTGGTGGGAGTTCCGACTCGACCACCCTGTGCGCGAGCCTTTGCTCCTGCGCTTTGGACGCAGTCCGCTCAGTGGACTGGAACAGCGTTCTTCTGCTCGAGAGGTCCATGCGTCTACACTGAACCCCTGTATTTCCTCCCACATCCACCGAAAGCTCAGGAGTTACCAATGGTGCAGGGCAGGCGGTCGGCAAAGCCGAAGGCAGGTCTAGTGCTTCCGAAGTACCAGCGAAGTGCCGTTCGCCGCGAGGCACCCGGTGCTCGTGCACAAACCCGTCTCGGGAGGAGGGGACTTGACCCGTCAGGGCTCTGTCCGCAAAGGGGTTGTGACTAGCACCGATGGTGCGCTTCTTCCAGTCGATCCACGGCTCGTTCTTGGCCAGTCAAGGCATCGCGAGGATCAAATCGTACCGATCATCCATGTCTAAGACAATGAAAGGTTCGACCGCATTAAAGTCGTCAAATTTGACCATCAAAGGGAGGAAAACATTCCGCGTTGATACAATTGAACCAGTCGCGAGGCGAACAGACAATTTACCATTACTCTTAGAGTCCGCTAAGGCTTTAGCATACAGTGTATGTGGTGGAGCAGATCCGTTGATTTTCTAGGTGCCTGACTCACACACACTGCGCCCAGACACCGACTAACGGAGGGAGTACTCCGACGACCGTGTAGTTGCCGAGTGGCTCACCTTGTGTACCCGTCGGCGGGCTGGTACAGCTCTCTCGTTGACACGAGATGCGCACTGGTGAGTGTAGGACCTCCTTGTGGGGACTTGAGAGGGGGGTGTGGATCCGCGCGGGTATTCCTGCGCACGGGATCCGATGTAGGTTCGGCATTGAGCTACTTGAGCAGGCCTGTTGGATCCACAGTAGAAGTGCGTGATCCGAAGGTGTTCCTTTCTTGGGGCTGCCTTGCTCCCTTGCGGGGTTGTCCTTGTTCCTTTCCGTTGCTTGCCGCTTCCAATAACGGGATCTTGAGGGGGTTGAGAGACCGAAGGGCTCGCGCTGCCTGGCCAAGCTATCCAGGGACGTGTGAGGGAAGATCGCAAAGTTCACTTGATCTATGTATGGGGCCAAATAACGGAACACTCGAGGCTCTGGTAGTTAGGGGAGGAACGGTCGTAGGTCCCGACAGTCCAGCTCTCGGGCCAGCCCACGCTAGGTTATGTCGGCTCCTGATCTCCGCGGCTCACTGAAGAATGCCCCTGGCTTAAGCAAGCCCTTGGGGAGTCGTCATGTCCGGGTCGGGCAGCCCAGGTCGAGTTGGGTTCGTCGCGATCGCGCTCGGAGTGGCGTTCCCAGTCACACCTGGAGATCCAGGGGGCACAGTCGTACCCGCGGTTACCGGCTGTGCGTCACTGTTTCCCGAGTAAGGCAAGTCAAAGCCTTCACTCATCGTTCGCTCGACGCTTTTTTGTGTGGTCACGCGTTCCAGAAGCTCCACGCGCGCAGTCACCACGAAGGGCTCCTCAGAAGACCGATCCCAGCTATCAGCGTACCCTGCTTCTCCACCAAATGTCGTACACCCCCTTTCGTCTCGGGTCGGGTACGCTGCGGCTGTTGTTGGAACGGTCGGTTGAAGAGGTCGATAGGAAGAACACTAAAACTCAACAAAGAAAAGTGTCTTGTTTCGTGTTCGTTAAGGCAAGGAAATGTAAGACTGATCTGTTCTCTCGATAGTCGGCCGGGACGACCTCTTCTTGTAGGGACGACACCTCATCATCTTTTCCATGTGGGACCGGTCATCACGACCCCCGTCCCGGGTCATGACAACCCTTCTTATTAGCGCCTCCTAGCGTCCTGATATCCGTCCCGCGCTGGTCAGCGGCTTCCTCTGGGCATTGAAGTTGCCGGGCTGCGAACGTCTAGCGACGTTAGGAGGCCACATGGAACCACAGTGGCTAGCTGGGTGCGGCACGGGCGTGCCACACCGAGCGAGCCCAGCGCCCGGCCTCCTGGCACGCTGCCCGTGTGACGGTTCACGGGACACACCCTCCGACTGGAAGGCATTGGACATGTTTCTGAAAGTACTGCGCGTTCTCGCCACGTCATTTTTTTCAGTTCTATAGCTGGAAAGCATTTGCAAACGCAATGCCTCAATACAGTATCAAGGCACGGTGGAGCAGCCGATCTGTGATCCTCCCAGCCATTTCAGCCGGATTTGATCAAGTGGTTCGACTTCAAAGGGCACTTGGATCTATACCGACCGGTCCGTACGCATTCAAGATCCCCACCACACTGCGTCGGATCTGAAAACCCCGTCGCGCTTCGCTGAGGAGAGAGATGACCAGTCCGCAGGACTTGGTCGGGCTTCGTATTGCTTTTGTTTTGTTTACTTTATCTGACGCCATCAAACGTCCCTCTCAATAGTTTCGAGAAGCCAGTAAACTTGACCTCATCTCTTGAAGGGAGGGCCCGGAAAAATAATAACAATTCAGTAATTTTGGTATTATATTGACGGAGATATTGATTATTGGGATTTCCAGATCCCCGTAAAATATATAATTGCCCCCGTAATAATGTTATTGAGTTTTTACCGTAAGAAGTCTGATGATGGTTCATCATTGATGAACCACAGAGCCAAGGGGAAACGACTGGTTCGAGTTAGCCCGACAGACTCCTCACGCAGGCATATCGGTGTGCTCAAATCGCGAGCTTTGCAACTTCACCACTCTCCTGGGCTACGACGACACGAATACACAGGCGTAGAGTAAATCTGCATAGCTCCACATTATGATAACTGTTATAAGTAATATAACTCAAGTCTGAGCTCCATATAAAATATTAAAGGTTTATAAAAATCTAGTCCACATCTCATAGCCGCTGGTGGACTATCTCATGCCGCATCTGGATTGGCGGGGGACCTAGCCAGGAACATAAGTCCTCGTGATAGCCACCAACTTCTCGACAGGTGTGGGATTCTAACCCTTCCGTAGTGGATTTGTAGGGTCGTTCCCAACCCACTACACCATTCTGACCTTAACCCCTCCAAACCGGATGCTGCATAATGCATCTTTAGCAAAAAGCTTAGGCTGAATATATTCAGCTTAAGCCAATTTAGACTTGAAGTTTGTATGAGCTGTATTTTCCTTCGTCAAAGGATATACACACATTAAGTAAAGGAGATGTCGTGGCTCTGTACGCGCCCTTTCTACTCGCAAGAGACCAGCAAACACCATTTGTCTAATTTTCGATTTTAGTTTGGTGTGGCCCACGCTCTTTTAGAATCGTTTTCGGGAGGTTCCACCGAATGAGTGGCTTGCAGCTGCCGCTTTTCAAAAGCTTCCCTCATTCGAAAATTTGCGCGGGGACAGCACAAGCCAGCAGCCACGATGGTGAGACCGCGTGGTAAGATTCTCAGGGACAGCGAGGTTACAGCGCGTGACCTTTCATTCAGGTTGGTTTGGCGGGAGCTGCGGGGGCAAGGCTGTACTAGCAAGCCGCCTCCTCGGAGAGGCTTGGACGACCGCTACTTCTACATCCGACCAGATGCATGAGGCGAGGCGGGTGAACGCCTTTCTCGTCCAGTTGTACAGTGCCGGTTTTCCCTTCCGGAATGCGGACGGGTCAGAACTGCTCCCGGATAGACACTAGTCGTCCGGATGCAGCTGGCGTG
>KV731079.1:9883-25671 GCA_000500225.2 Phytophthora pinifolia
CTACGCTTGGCCTGCAGCGGCACTCGCTTTTGCCGTACTCGTTGGAGATGCTGTTGTTCTTGCGCCAGAACAAGTCGTACTGGGACTCGCGCACTGTCGACAGCGTTGCGTAAGCAAAAGGTAACTTGCAATGCACGTCAATTTCATCAATAATCTATTTGCTTGGGCTTCACATTGCAATAATCTATCTAGCGTTCTCCTTGATCTGCTTCAATAATCTATTGTGTGTGATGCTTGCCAATAGATAACAATGCAATACAGTAAACGGGAGCCCTGCACGCCGATATCGTTGCGGTAGCTGTGGTCGCCCCTGCAGATCACAACGCCTGAAAGCTTCGAGCCCAAGACCGACATCCTCATAGCTCGGAAATGCTGAGGGCATAGCCACGGATAACTCACGATATCCTCGCTGCCTTGCGGCGTTGGCTGGTGGAGGGGATCGACACGTGGTAGTGAGGTGGTGAATTAGTTTGGGGCACGTGTTGGAGTGACCATCTTGAGACGGGTCGTTCAATACAAATAATAAGTAAGACGTCGAAATGTACTTTTTAACGAGGACGGGTGTCATATTTGCTCCGCTGCGGGTAAAAAGATTCTAAGATCTGGTCATTGTATTAATAGTGCTCGGCTGGGCCCGCCCTGCTGACGCGGGCACCCCACGCGGGTTTGCTGCGGCTTCGCGCGCTCGCCTCCGTTGGTCGTTTTATGGATAAACACCCCTCCTTTCAGATGGGCACTCCAGTCACTCTCTAATAGTTTGGATGGAAACCGATCAGGCAGACAGTTGCTCACTTGCCTGCGCGATTTTGCAGGTTTTGAAGAATTGCACCGATGGGATGCCCTTCGTGTGTTCGTGTGCCCTCGGAATCCGACATGTTGTGGTGTGGCTAACATAATGCGTTGTTTGATAAGAAGAGACAATCTCACAACTAATATTTTACTACTGTATAATGGGTTGCTGTTCGAAAATTCCGACGGATTTTTGGTACCTATGATACCAAATGAGTTTTTAATCTCATTCTTGCCGTCCGAAGCATGGCTCCTTTTTGCTCTCGCTGATCTTGATGCTCCCTCCGCCATGGCGCTCTCTCCAGCCTCCGTAACCCCTTTGATCTCCAGCCCAAGCCAGCAGGCGCTGGCAAAATCCCCGCTGACTGCCAGTGCTGGGTCAGTAACTGGTGCCCGTAGTGCGCACAATCTTTCAGCCGCGCGTGTGACACGACCAGACTCGCCCGGCCATGCAATCTGACCTGTTTTCACTATCCAGCCAGCTGGCCTCTGGCGCGATGTCGCCTTCGCGTCAGCTTTCACCACTGACCTGTTTTCACTATCCAGCCAGCTGGTTCGCGTCAGCTTTCGCCACTGGTAACTGGCCTGGTGATTCACCAGGCCAGTTCTGGTTTCTCCAACTCCAGATATAGCAAAAGAGTACCGTACTCACCTTTCAGATGTTGTCCTACTGGACGAGCTTGATCCTCGTCCTCTCGGCTCCCCTGGCATCCGCCAGTAAGACGTACGAGACCAAGTCGGGCGTGCGGCCATGGGTGGATGTGGCCACACCCAGCAAGGCGCAGACCCACGCGACGTCACGCGGAGACAAGTGGACCCTCGTCATGAGCGACGAGTTCAATACTGAAGGCCGCACTTTCGAGGCCGGCGACGATCACCTCTGGACGGCTGTCGACAAGGCGGATGGCGTCAACGCCGCGCTGGAGATCTACTACTCCAACATGACGGGAACCCGGTGCGACGACGCCGGCAACTGCTACTTCTACATCGAGTCGGCCATCCAGGAGACCAACCTCACGGTCTGGAACGAGTACATCTCGCCTCCAGGGTACGAGACCGCGACGTTTTACTACAGCTCGGGCATGGTGCAAGGCTGGAACAAGTTCTGCTTCCAGGGAGGGCTAGTCACAGTGCGTGCTCAGCTGCCCGGAGCAGTCACCAACGCGTCGGGGAACCCGGACATCAAGACGGGCTCCACGACGGTGCGGGCCGCCAATATCGACTACTACCCGACGTGGCCAGGGATCTGGCTCATGGGCAACCTCGGCCGGGCCATCTTCACGGGCTCCACGGCCCGCATGTGGCCGTTCTCGTACAGCGAGTGCAACGACACCGTCTTCCCTTCACAGAACCAGAGGATCAGCGCTTGCGACGACAGCCCCGGCTCGGGCATGAACGCCAACCAGGGCCGCGGAGCCCCCGAGATCGACATCCTGGAAGGAGGAGGAACGGCCATCTCGTCGTCTATCCAGGTCGGACCGGGCATGCCCGACGACTTTCGCATGTTCACGGACAACTCGTCGGCCTACTGTTTCTACAGCTACGACTGCACCACCGAAGGCGCCAACAACCAGGACGTCCCGACCAAATACTACTGGAACCTGCGCGGCCACAAGTCGTGGTACCAGGGCCTGCGGTACGGCGCCAACAACCTCTGCGACGTGGCGACGGCCGACGTCCAGAGCTTCGCCACCATCAAGGCGTCGCTGGCCAAGGGAATCACCGAGAACGCCTGCACCATGGACCTGTGCCCGGCGTCGTACGATGTGAACGCCGACCTGGGGCTCAAAGACAACGGGACCGTGCACTGGGGCATCAACGCCAACGGCACGTGCTTCCCCAAGCAGAACGCCTACATGGGCTCGTACCTGTGTAACGCGGGCAACACGGGCTCGCAGTGTGCCGTGTCGGGCGGCTCCACCAGCTCCGGGTCCGAGTTCGCCTACCAAATGGACGCCATCTCGTCCAACTGGGAGGTCCACATGGCGGCCTACTTGGACTGGGTCACGTACACGCTGGAGTGGGTCATGGGCGACTCGGGCTACCTTCGCTGGGAGGTGGAAGGCCAGGTGATCTTCGAGATCCCGGCCGACTCGATCGTCAACCCGCCGCAGGACACGGCGCAGATGAACCCCAAGAAGCTCATGATCGAGGAGCCCATGTACTTCATCTTCAACGTGGCGCTCGCCAGCTCGTGGGGCTCCAAGCCGCCCAACGCCGGCTCGGGTGGCTGCTACGGCGACGGCACGGACGAGACGACCAACGCCATCTGCGACGCGTTCCCCCTCTTTATGAAGATCGACTACATCCGCGTGTACCAGGACGTAGCCGACGGCTCCCCGATGGCGGTGGGGTGCGATCCGGCCACGCACCCGACCAAGCAGTGGATCGAGGACCACCTCGACGACTATCAGGACAATGACAACCTCGTGGTGGAAGTGTCCGGGATGGCCTTCTGCAGCTCGGACGATGACTGCACCATCGCGGCCAGCGGCTCGTCGGCCGTCACGACGGGCGCGTGCAACTCGGCCGGCCGCTGCGAGTGCTCGTCGCACTCGTGGACCGGTCCGCGCTGCACGGAGGCCGCCGCCAACGAGAGCGGCGACAACCTCTACGGCCCCCCGGTCTACATCGCTCTGGTGGTGGCGGCCCTGGCGTGCGTGGTGACTTTCTTCACCGTTCTGTACAAGGTGAGGCAGGCCAAGCGCAACGGCAGCCACATGCGCGACCAGGCTCTCAAGATGGAGCAGGCCAAGGACCTCCCGCCAGCCGACGTGGTGGACGACAACCCCAAGGCCAACTTTGTATAGATAGGATGCTCCAAAGACCAATGAAACAAAGAATATCTCATGAAGCAGTTGGCTTGGCGGCGGCGTTCGCTGGGCGAGGCGCACGAAAGGAAGCTTGGATTTGCCACGCCGTGTTCATCACGTGTGGCCCACACGGTGTGGGTGCCGAGCTCGACGTGGACGCGGTACATGTACAGTGTCGGTGAGCCGGAGCGCACCGGTTCCTGAACTGGAGAAGAGATTTGAGATGGAGAGTGGCGTCGGCAACGGCTTGACTTGCACCCGAGCTCGAAGGGATGGCGCTGGCAATTGGAGGTGGCCGAGCAGGAACCGCTACGCTAGATTGGCCATGGACAAGCAACAGCACGACTGGTGAGCAGCTTGAGCCTCGGAGGTCAAGTGGCACAGGCCACGCGAGCTTCGACAATGACCATTTTTTCGCGCGCAAGGTGACGTGCAACGGGACCGCGACCGCGGGAGTGCAAGATGCAAGGTGCAAGGTGCAAGCAGGTTCACCCACTGCGCAGGTCCGGTGCCATCTATGCACTTTGCGCTGCATTTCGTGACCAACTCGGCAGATCAACGCTGCCGCGACTTCTTTTGCCGCGTGAGATGACGGGCCAAGCCCCGCCGTCGCGGCACTACGGGTTCATAATCGACCTTGAACAGATGACCAAGGGGGCGATCGATCGAGTAGCAATTCAAGCAGGAATCATGCTTCGACGAGTCATCGGAAGCGGCTCCAACCAGCGTAGTTGCGGTCATCGGAATGCTCGGCATCGGTGACCAGATGACCCGACCGAATGTCTTCCGTACAGCGCGAGTTGGTTGCTCCAGCTCTATTGACACTGCCAAACGGGCCCCGAAATGTCATCAACCGTGCGTGTTGAAGCACGCAGGAAGCGTGACAGAGCTGACAATACAGTTGCTTGCTTAGCTGCTTCGAGTAGCGCCTCCGAAACTAAAAAAGGCCCTCTTCGAGTGCAAGCTCAATGTGGACATCAGCCACTTGTTGCAATGCCATCGCCGTCGAGGATCGCTGCGGCAAGTAGAGAGCACGCGCGTTGGCAGGAGAGACCGCGCCGGCATCAGCTTGACGGGGTTGAGGCGTCCCGCGTCCAAGCGCAAGGGGCGTCATGCGCCTGAAGTCCTGGCTGCACTTCCCATCCTGGGTCTCGTGCCGTGAAGAGATCCATCATCCGCTCTCTGCACGACGCTGTTTTGCGTTTTGGACAATTCAAATTGCCACCCACCCGCCGAGCTCCGACGATGCAAGCCGAGTGCAGCCAGCAGAAGCCCAACGAACGGAGTTTCTTCACGCCCAAGCGGCCGGAGTCACGGCGGGCGCCGCCGTCGGAGGACCGGCCGTTCACTTGTCCGATCCCGACCTGCAACGGCCGGTTCCACCGCAAGTTCACGCTGCATGAGCACATGAAGACACACACGGGCGAGCAACCCCACCAATGCCCTGTAGCGGGCTGCGGCAAGCGGTTTAGCACCTCGGGCAACCTCGCTCGGCACCGGAAGCTCCACTCGATCCACAAGCTCAATTGCCCGACGCCGCACTGCTCCCGGGAGTTCACGAGCCGCGAAAAGCTGATGCGACACCTCAAGGTCCACCTCGCAGGCACCCCACACACGTGCACCATCGAAGGCTGCGGCAAGACCTTCAGCACGGCTGGGAACTTGACCCGGCACCGACGAACGCGGCACAACGCACCGCCAGCCCACCGTACACCTGGGTTTGATGCCTCCCGACAGCCACCCATGTTGAAGAGCCTACCGTTCCCGGAGATGCAGCAGCGGCAGTTCCCGATGCAGGTGTTGCCGAGCCGAATGATCCAGTACCCGGTTATGCCCGGATCCATGCTCGTCAAGGCCCCAGTTTGGTCCGCTCCGCCGACCCAGGAAGCGATTTCCGCGGCGGCGGTAGCGAGACCCGAGTACAACACCAACAACCGCATCTCCGACCAAGACGTGCGGGACCTGCTGGACTGCCTGTTCGTCGAGAACCCTGCGGTGGCGCCCGTGAACAACATGGGCGGCATCATCCGTAGCGAGCCGTTCCTCCGCGGAGCCTACCACCCGTGAGGCGCGCTTGTTGAGAGTCGAGTTGAGTTATTAAGGCCGAGGCGGTCGGCCGCTGGTCCTGCTTCCTAATGTATCTGTCCCCCCGTTTTCGATCACCAAGGCGTCTACGCCACACTTCTTTCACGAGGCACACCCACAAGCAACTCGACGGACTGACACCGCTGTCAGTCGCCATCACTCGAGGCCTTACGCGTACTGTGCCGCAGCTCGTGTTGACGCGTTCGGGCGAGCCAGCCGAAGATGTCCTCCGCATACCGTAGGTGTGGTCACGTCACGGGGACAGCTCCAGCTCTTCCTGTGGTACCTGAAACGAGTTTTGACAAGTGAAGATGAAATACCAAAGCAAAGCAAAGCGGCGCCGCTGCAGACACTGCAGTGCACAGCATGCTGGCACCGAGTGGTTTTGGCGTCGCTGAGCACTCACGCTGTCATCACGAGCCGGCCGGAAGGAATTGCTCGCCGCCGCGATGGTGAGCCATGGTATCAGGTCAAGCTCAAGTCGAAGCGCGGTCGCCTCAAGGTCGCGGAGCACTCGATGGGCGGCCCGCCACGCTCGGCGCTGGAATCGGCCAGCAAGGGACATGGTGGCCCCCTACGAAGGCGGCGGGACCGGCGGGGCTGCGGTCTTGGCTGATTCGCGGCGAAGCCGGCAAATCCTCCAAGATAAAAAGTAGCCGGTCGCCTATCCACTCCTGCGCCGGCTCCGCGCTCCCATGAAGTGCGGAGAACAAGCGCAGCGAGAAGCGACCATGCGGACGCTTGCAACGTCAAGTTGAGGGGCATCGCATAACAACAGCAGTGTCCAGCGACAGTGTCTGCGTCAGATGGCTGCGCAGATTTGCTCCTGTTTGAATGCAAACAAAGGCAACAAGCAGGGGAAGACCCGAGCTCTGGACGCTGGCAGTGAACTGTGCAGTAATGACAAACAGCCAGCCCCGCCGAGCCATAATCACGCAAGCTTTGGATGTGTCCTATCCAAGCCGCTCATACCCCCTATTCACTGCTAGGAACAGCGTGGACAAGTCCTTTGATGGCCCCCCAAGCTCCCCAAACCAGATGCAGAGGCGGGGCGACAGGCCCAGCAAAGCCGCCAAGCGACGACGTCCACCGCAGCTTGCGTTGTATTCTCGAACGTACCAGCTTGAGCCGACGAGAGCCACTGTTGAATCAGCTCCAGCGGCGTGACGAGTCCGCTTCCAGCTCCACCAGCAACCCCCTGATCCCCACTCATCACACGTTTGCCCCCTCGAACCAAGCACCAATAAAATGCAAGCGATGCTGAGCGAGACCTCGCGGGACCACCCGTTCTACCTGCAGCGCAGCACCTCCGGCCAGCACCAGCAGCACCAACAGGATCTCAACATGAATGCCAATCTCAATGGTGGTGCCGCTGCCAATCTCGACCCCAGTGCCAACGTCAACGTCAATGCGGATGCCACCACCACGGCCGCTGCCCCCCGCCGGGCAACGCGCCGCGCAGCTCCGTCCGAGGACCGACCGTTCGCCTGCCCCGTTCCCAACTGCGGCGGCCGCTTCCACCGCAAGTTCACTCTGCACGAACACCTCAAGACGCACACGGGCGAGCAGCCCCATCAGTGCCCTGTGACCGAGTGCGGCAAACGCTTCAGCACGTCCGGGAACCTCGCCCGCCACCGCAAGCTCCACGCCATGCGCAAGATCAGTTGTCCCGCCGCACACTGCACGCGCGTCTTCACGAGTCGCGAGAAGCTGGTGCCGCACCTCAAGGTGCATCTCGCCCGCACGCCCCACACGTGTGACTTCGCCGGCTGCGGCAAGACCTTTAGCACCGCCGGCAATCTGACTCGACACCGTCGTACGCAGCACCGTGCTGGCCCCTCCACCCGCCAGGAAATAATGCCCGTCCCTGCTAGCCTGCCTGCCGGTCTCGTTCCGACCTTGCCGCGCCCGAAGTTTGAGTTCCCAGGGCGCAGCGCTCCGCCACCGACGGGTTCGCTGCCGATGCGCGGACTCTTGTGGCCGACGCATCAGCCTCCGGTGGAGCACCCGCCACAGCAGCGCATTCTCGAGTCTGACGTCCAGGATCTGTTCGACTGTTTGTTCGTCGAGAATGCGCAGGCGGCGGCGGCAGCGGCAGCGGCCACGGCCAACGGCCACCACAACAGTGGCCACTACAGCTATGGGCATCACAACGTTGGCCACCACAACGTCGGTGTGATCCGTGATAGACTTCCCAAGCTGGAGCCCCCTCGGGAGAACAAGCCCGTGCCGCAGGCGCAGGCGCCGTACCTCACCGCCACGTATGAGTTCTAGGGCCATGTAGAGAGTAAAGCTGCATTGTAAGCGTAAAATATCAACCGGGCGGCCACGATAAGAGCCGAGGTTTCACGACCGACACAATTCATGCTTTGCAGTTCACGGTGTTGGAGCCACCGACTTAGAGGGTCCAGTTCAAACGCATGCACGCAGCGCTAGCTTTGCAAGGCAAACACGGCGTCGCTTTGCTCGCCGTTTGTGCACGCGGCAGTCGCGTCCACGTCAGGTCAAGCCGCCGTTAAACGGCAGCGCTTACACGGCTTCGGTGACCTTCGGACAGCAAGCAAACTGGGGGCAGGCACCTTCAAATCGAGCTCGCATCGCCGAGCGTCTGACCTTGAGCGAGCAATAGAAGCTCGAGTCAGCTTTTGCCTCGCGAAAACCGTACGTCGAGGCAGAAAGCTCATGTTGAAGGTTGGATCTTGGCAAGCTCGCCTTTTCATCGGCCACGGTCTCCGCTGGTACATCGCAGCTCGGCTTTCGCGCGATCGCGTTCAAATCGCGGCGGCAAGGCAAAAAAGCCGAGCGAGCACACACCCGCGGCTATCAGGGATCAAGTGCATCGTGGCAACGTAGTGTCGGCGGCACCCAGCCGGCGATTTGGCCGCCGCTACGATCGAACGGCAGGACGTAATCCCGCAATGAACTTGGAGGGCTCATCACCTCACTGAGCAATACGAAGCCTACCGAAAATTTAGCGGAACCCTAGCACACTGCATTGGACCACGTCGATGCGCGCTGCTGGCCAAGAAATGGTCCCCTTTCCCCACTCGGTAGAGCGCGCGGCGCGTGGAGGCGTGCTGCGGCTGCAACACGTTTAGCTTTTGGCCGAAGGCGCACACTCAACACAGCCCGGAGACCGCGACCGACAGCTGGATGCGCCCTAAAAACCAAGAGAGCAGCGCCTTCACGAGGCACCATGCGTCACGGCGCCATGATGATTAGCAGGAGCCGCTCAACAAGACCGGCGACCGTTGCATATGCGAGCTTGATGCCGTCTCGACACCTGCTGGTGTCGACACGAGCGTATCCAAGTATTTGTCGCGACTTGGACTTGTCGAGCGCAGCGGAGAGTTCAGATCCACGCCGTTTGGCTCGAGTCCGCTTGGTGCCGCCGCTCCTGCGTACTCGAGAAACAGATGCCCGGCAGTTGGACACGTTTGCGGTCGTGATGCGCAGCCCACTTGTAAACAGTGAGGCCGAAGCAATGCAAGAAAGGAGAAGGTTTCCTTGCCCTTCCAATATGGAATGCCGCGCCGGTCGCCGCTCGCTCAAATAGACGCGTCCGTTGATTCTCACCGTCGTCTGCGCGCGTGCCTTGGTGATTCACCCCAATCGCTGGCCGGCGGCGACGTGGACATCTCCCTGTCTTTCCAACGCCGGCCAAGAGAACCAACGGAACACGCTGAAGCCTTCAGCTAACGTGTGGAGCGCATCTCACCGCCGCGAGACCAACTTGCAGGGTGCGGCCAACCGGCTTTCGCAGACGATGCTGGTCGGGCCGCTTGCCGCCTCCGTTTTTTCCTCGGACAGCGCACTGCCTTCCTAGAGATTCAACGCTCAAGGCGCTGCACGCTCATCCACTTCAATTCACGCTAGCACTTCGGCTGGAAGTCATGATCCCAGCTGCCGCAAAGGTTGGAATTGGTACTAATAGTGCTATCACGGTAGTCGAGGCAATTGAAGCGCGTTACGAATTGCCAGCTGCGCTGGGCCAATTTTGCTTGAGCACATCGGTCAGGAAGCAGTCGAAGTGAATGTAGAAGTTGTCGAGCTCTCGAGCTCACACGCTGGCAAGCGCCCTAAGTGGTGATTGAAGAGCAATGCCACAATAAATTTCCCCACCCTCGGACAGCACACTCGCCGAGTTGGATAGACGCGTGAGTTCGTCGCGACGCTCGCGGAGCGTCATCTGCTCAACGTGTAGCCACCTTGGTGCATAGCGCACCAGCGGCGGCCAAGTCGACGTCGGCCCTTCTCTAGGCCGTGGTGTACATGATCTGGATCTGGCTATCGATCCGCAGACAGCGGAGACTGCCTGGATCCCACCATGGTGCTTCAACAGTTTGTGCTCCGTGCGTTGCGGCTCGCTGTCCGACCACTTCCTCGGCGTCGGACAGCGAGCATAGAGATTGGAATGCCTTCCGAACACCGAGTCGACGAGCCACGGTTTCCGGTAGGATGGTGCGTTCCCTTTTTCTTCAGGCCGGCGCGCTGCGGCCCACATGGCATTCGCGAACGGAGGGAGACGTGCACCTTCGCTGCTTTGCACTGGCAATGGCTCTTCCCGGGTTGGTTTCTCGGTGGACTTGCCAGATTCAAGTACGTCGCCCTGCAATCGCCTTGGCGACTTGCTCGACAACACCACGAGCCCGACCTCGAGACCATTCAAGCCCTGGCGTGGCGCATGGACGAGACAAGCAAACATGCTGCTGGATCGAGTCACAGCGGACCAACACCGGCGCAGTAATGGGCCCGTCAATGGACCGAGGGCAGGGCAAGCCCTCCGAGGTCCGAAAACTGCGACTCTGGTGAGCTCACTTTCAAACTTGCCTTCCACTTGGCAGCGACCAACGCACCGCCCACACCTGCAACGCAATTGAAGCCATTATCCACATCACCATGGACCACACCAAGATCAACGCTGTTGCCCCCACCACTGCCGCTGCTGCTGCCGCCCCCGTCGCCGCGCCAACCACGACGCAGGAGCGCGAGCGCCCGTTCCAGTGCCCCGTGCCGTCGTGCAACGGCCGCTTCCAGCGCAAGTTCACCCTGCGTGAGCACATGAAGACCCACACGGGCGAGAAGCCGTACCAGTGCGCGATCCGCTCGTGCGCCAAGCGCTTCAGTACCTCGGGCAACCTAGCTCGCCACCGGCGCCTGCACCTCCTCAAAAAGCTCGAGTGCCCCGTTGAAGGCTGCACGCGCATCTTCACCAAGTCGGAGAAACTGGCGCGCCACCTGCAGAACCACCTCGGCAGCGTCGCGCACATCTGCGTCGTTGAAGGCTGCGGTAAGACGTTCAGCACTGCCGGCAACCTCACGCGCCACCTCCGCACGCAGCACCCGCCTGGAGCTGTGGCCGCTGCCCGCGCCGCTGCTCCGCCCCAGCTTCGCGTCCCGATTGCGCGCCCGAGTCCGCTTTCGGTTGCGGAGTACTCTCCGTGGTCGATGAACACCAGCACTTCAATGATGGAGCACAACATCAGCATTCCGCAGGCTGCCAACGTATCGGACCACGAGATCCTCGACGTGCTCCAGTGCCTGTTTGTCGACGAGAACCCTGCTGCGCCCATGGCGCCTATGGACCAGTCCCAGGAACAGTACCGCCTTCAGAGCGACCAGCCCGTGCTGCTGTACCTGTAAGCGTCGAGCGTTATCTCGACCGGACTTGTTATCGTGAGTGCTAGAGCTGTATGCATTAGTTTTATAAACAGTGGAGCGTTTGTATATATATATATTCTTCTAAACCTCTTCATTACCCCTTCCTTCATCTTCCCATGCTCCTTCAACATGCCTAGCTCAGCGGTAATCGTCACCGTTGTTGCCAGCATGGAAGCGTCCGACAGAGGAGACTCATCACAAGTCGAAGGTGGTCGAGGGCCCTCGAGATCCGGTGCTATTTAATAGGCAGTCTCCGAAGGCGGCACCGTATGCTACACGATGTCTTTTACGCGCACCCGTGGGATTAACTCGATCAACTTCGATTGTTCAGCGCTGTATATCCCTGCCAAGGTGGCTTCGCCACCGCCCAACTGTGCGCATTCAAATACTCGAACGACACACCGCTGCTGATAAGCTTCATGTCATCACCTTGGCCCCTTTAAAGGGTGTTGTGCGTCCATTCCAACCCGGAAGGCGCTGGAGGAACATCTGGAGTGCTCGCAGTGAAAAATCTTTGCGCCGCGCTCTGTTTGTCCCTATTGCATAGACCGCAGCACGGTGGATAGGCAGTTGGTGCGGCCCGATGACAAACAAGAGGCGAGAAGCGCACGCGTGGTGGCGGCCATTACACAGGTGCGTGAGCAGCGGAGCGTCGACGCAAATGCAGCTCTACGCCTCCGTGCTATAATAGACCGTGTTTCAGCCAGCGTGTCTTCGTTGCTGCGCTCGTACATGTAGATCCCACCCAACTTGGCTCACGCGTGTCGGTGTTCGAGTGTGAGGGCGGATGGCAGGGAAGCGCGGCGTGCGCGTCCGCTTGCGGAGACGCTGTGTCTGTGATTTGCTGCTCGTGCTTCTTGCCGAGCGCTCTCTCACGCCAGCGGCTGTGCACGACTGCAGCCCAACGACTTCAAGCTTGAGAGACACGCTCGGAACAGCGAGGAAGACCCCATTTTGTCGGGGTATCGTACGGTGATCCACTCTCACGTGGAGGCGAAGGTACTGTACCTAGGGGGGGGGATCCGGCAGCGAGCTTCTGTCGAGTCCGTCGATCGGTTGTTGCCATTGAAGTTAGCGCGACGAGCAGTGAAAGGGCGCACAAATGTCTTGCTATTTATATCGATCTTATTCACGCGGGCGCTCTTATATAAAGGGGAATCTGAAGCAATTCTGCTTGGACAGCGGCGCTTGACTCCAAGCCCTGTTACGAGTGAAAAGCAACCTAAAGTATGGTGACGACACCGCAAATGTGGATGAACTCACGATAATGCTTCTTGGCACCATTATACCCTGACCAGCACAATGACTTGACGATTCACACAAGAAGGCGCACTACATGTATACTTCCTCTATTCTGTAAAACCAAAAAGGTAAATGCAACATGCTCCATATGCCAAAGTGTAGTTTCTCAAAAAAGACTGCGTTGATTGGCGGAATCAACGCGGTTTGATATCCGCTTCCAACGCGGGTTTGAGCGAGAAAAAATCTCATCAAACGCCGAAGTCATGGCGGAAAGCATGCTCACCGCCAGGTGACCAGTACTCAATTTTCAGCATCTCTAACGCCAAGCAACTCCCATGACCAGCTCCACTGACCTCACGAGAACCTCGTCCAAGTCGAACCTATCGACCCGGGAGCGACAAGACGTAGTGCTCTTTGTCCTTATGCATAGCGTCAGGGGCAAGCCTAACTGGGGTGCGTTGACCCGAGCATCGCAGCATTTTGGGGCCGACAAGAGCACAATCAGCCGTGTTTGGGCACGCTTCATGAAGGAGAAAGGTGACGCCGGTATTGCTGGAGTGGATAGCAGGAAGAAGGGCGCATGTGGGGCGAAGAAGAAGGATCGCTCCTAATTGCTGGATCGTGTCGCTGCCATTCCGTTCAGGCGCCGTATGACACAAGCGTGCCTCGCATCGGAGCTGGGCGTGTCGCGGTGGACGTGCTCAAGAACGGCGAGCTGCTGCGCCCCAGCAGCACCATCCACCCGCTTTTGACGGCGAAAAATAAGCGCGTTCGCCTCCGCCATGCCATCCAAAACATCGTACACAAGCCCTTTGGCTTCCATTTCTCGCCCATGTACAATGTGGTGCACGTGGACGAGAAATGGTTCAGCGAAGACAAGGACAAGAAGGTATTCTACGTTCTCCCCGGTGAGACTGTGCCTCATCGCGAGCGGAAGAGCAAGCGCTTTATTGGCAAGACAACGTTCTTGGTCGCGGCTACCAGACCTAGGTAAGTTTCCCCGTATATGGTTGATTGTTATGACCTCTAACAATTTATGAATTCCTTTTTGTAGATTTAATAGCAACGGAAAGGTTTGTTTTGATTGTAAGATCGGCATTTGGGATGTTACTGAACAAACCGTTGCACAGCGCACAAGTTGTAATCGAGCTGCTGGCACGATTGAAACCAAGAACATGGAGTCTGTGAACAGAGCTGTTTACAAACGGCATCTCCTCGATCGCGTCATAAGCCAAGTGGCCACCAGACGATCGCGACGCCCCACATTCCCGCTGATGACCCCGACATCGTCGAAGCTGGGACCTCAGGTGGATGGACTACTCTGTTGTCGTTTCAACCGCCGAACTCCCCGACTTAAACGTGTGTGGGCCTGGGGTACTTCTCATCCATACAAGCTCTTCAATACCAGGAAGACCGTTACAACATCAAGGAGCTTATTGCAGTTGTGCAGAAGTCCTACGCAGCGCTGCATCCGGAAAAGCTCGACAACATCTTCTCGACTATGTAGGGTGTGATGAAGTGCATCATGCAGGTAGGTGGAGGAAATGAGTACAGGTTGCCTCATATCAACTATGAGAGCTGGTGACCTGACATGGTCATTTGGTTTCTCTCGCTAGTCACTCATGTTCTGGTCGTGTCCTACAGGTCGGTAGGAATCGGTCTGCAACCCATGATTGATGGGTTGTATGGTCAAAGGGGGTTTTAGGCTGTGTGCTTTCCTCCTCGTGCTCGGCACGTATTGAATGGATGACTGAGTTTTACTCTGCAACGCACAAGTGCTTTCTCGTCTTCATACTGCTTCTCATCACACTCTCGCAGCGCTAAAGCTGTTAGGTTATGAGCCCAAGACCCTACGCGTGAGAGTCGACGGAGAAACCAAGTACAACTAGTCGGAGATGAGTGGCAGCAATGCTGGAGGCGGGAGTAACGCGACGGGTAGTGCCGCGTCTGGAGGAGGGGCTGCGGCTAGCGCGGGAGCTGTGGCTGGTGGTGGAGCTGTGGCTGCGCAGCAGCATCCGTTTCGCGGGAGCAGCAAGGCCCCGCTCTTTGAAGGCACGTTCGAGCTGTACCAGGCTGAGCTGGAGCTTTACCTGGCCGACCGAGAGGCGTGGGACGTGGTAGCTGGCACTGAAGTGCGCCATGCGACGGACCAAGGCCAATAAGCAACATTCGACAGACGCGACCGCTTGGCGCGGGCGGCCGTTCTCCGGGGACTCCGGGGATGCAAGAACGACGATGTCTCCAAGGTGTGCGGGATGTCCACGGCAAGGGAAATGTGGGATACGCTTGTGTCGGACCACACGCAGCGCGACTTCTCGTACGCGATGCTCCTGAAGCGCCAGCTGTACCAGTGCTCGCACGAGCCTGGTCAGTCGATGGCAGAATACATCCTCACGATGACCCAATTGCGGCAGCAGTTAAGGAACATGGGTGCGGAGCATGCGATAACAGACGGGGACATGGCGTGCCTACTGCTGATGGGCGTCGCGATGACCCATCGCGAGCTRTTGGAGCAGTTTGACCTGCCAACCCGTCAGGGAAACCCGCCAACYCTCCAGCAAGTGACGAATGCTCTTCGGTCGCGGGATGAGCGSGATCGGATGGTTGAGCAAGGAGGAAGAAGTGCTGGGGTAGTGATGAGCATGACTGGTGGGAGTAACCTCCGTGGCAGCGGCGACAATGTCTGGCAAAATGGCAGATGCAACTGGCAAGGAAACGGCGGTGGTGGTAATCGACCGAATGGCGACGGTGACAATGGACAGTACGTCGGTGGTGGCAGCGGTGGTAAGAAGCCGCTGAAGAAGTGTTTTCACTGCAAGAAGGCTGGCCACTTGCGTCGAGACTGCTGGCACTACAAGAATAAGTCGCTGAAGGTGAGCGGTAATGGTCAAGGCAGGGCCAAGAAAAGCCAGAGCCAGCAGAAGAGAAGATTGGAGGTCAAGAAGGAAGTCTCTGGGATGATAGACCACATGCAGTGGCTTAACAATGGCGGAAACGACAGCAGCAGTGAAGAAGACGATCAAATGATCGGCATGGTGCAGAAGACGGCGCAGGTGAGCGACCCGAGCGCGTGGATGCTGGATTCGGGCAGCACAACACACGTGTGCATTGATCGCAGCCGGTTCCTCACAGAGAAGAAGTCGCGGGCATGCTTCAAAGTCTGGACGGGAGACGTCACACGAGGTGTGATGAGTGGAA
>KV731103.1:0-11173 GCA_000500225.2 Phytophthora pinifolia
AAAAATGCCACCGCCTTTTTGAATGTGCCACTTTTTGCAAAAAAGGAGGTGCGAAAAATGAGGTGATTTTTTACTTGGAAAACCCTCTAAAGTAAGCTTAATGATTGGATAAAAGTAAAGGAAAAAAGGGCACCATTGGCTAAAATAAGTATGGGTCATGACTGCTTCAACGAAAACAAACGAGGGTTGTAATGGACGAGATGGCCTTGTGGTGCCATCTTACTTAATAACAACAACAATTCATCTGCGTTGTACGCAACATTTCAAGTACTCCGATGACCACCGATGGTTAGTCTGGCGGTGGCCTCAAGAAATTTAAGGGCAAGTCGTACACGAAGTGGAAAGACAAGCTTTTGACAACTCGATCATCAGTACCAGCACAATCAGCTGGGAAAGAGACACCCTGAAGCGAATGTGCTAATGGCGGACTTCCTGCGGGGTTGTCCGGATAAGCTACCGTCATCAACTGCGAGTTGGACGAGCAAGAAGCGCTCTCTGTCAGATGGGACTTGATGCATTGGGAGCGAGGAAAGGAAGACCTACAGAACATTATCAATCAAGTATCGGCCCGAAGACTGTGTCAGCCCCATAATGGCGACGACACATGGTAGGTATATCGAGAGGAGTAGCGCGATGAGCGAACAACTTGCCAGGCTCGTCGTCGGTTGGCGAGACAATGGACTGGATCAGCGCCGAGAGGCTAATGGCATGACTTGTAGTCTGGTCATCTTGACATAGCATCTGCCACAACGTTGGTCGCTCCAGCTACCCAGCGAAAAAGAGGCTGGAATTGGGCCAACTCGTTGAGCCAGCGCGCGAGTCGTTGAGAGCAGGTTTGCTGTTGGAGGATGTTCTCGATAGTGTGATGGTCGGTATTGATGAAAAAAGGTTTGTCTATCAAGTAGACTTTCCAGGTCCGCATTACATGGAGGCTGCCTGTAATTCCTTCTCACGAGTGGGGTAGACCAGCTCGGCACGAGATAGCTTTCGTCCTCCAAACGCAATGATGCGCTCGGAACCATCGGCCCCAACTTGGAAGAGATGTCCACCGACAGTGAAGTCGGATGCGTCAACGCTGACGTGGAAGGGTTGGGAAAAGTCGGGGTGCGCGAGTACAGGGGGCGCAGCAAGTTTGCTCTTGAGTTCGGAAAACGCCGCAAGCTGTTGCTCGTTAAAGTGGACTTCTGGTGCCGTAGCGTCACCTGCGCAGTCAGGTACCTGTCGCGGAGAGCAGCCTGAGCAGCTAGCTCGGCTGATGTAGGAGCTGCATTCACGTCCGCAGCAAATGCTGCACGGCTAGATTAACAACCTTGCTGTGGTTAAGAGGCTCAAATCCATAGTCTCTATGCGAACTGACTGGAGGCCGCGGCTGGGGGCGCTGAGAGCGCTGAATCTCCCCTTCCTCGGGCTGTTGCTCCTGAACCTCACTGAGGTTGTTGGTCATTACACCACTTTCGATGACGCTCACGGCGCTGCGCGCGGTGAGCATGAGCTGCGCCAGGTTAGGGAAACGGGTTGGGTGCTAGGTGCCTGATGGAATCAGGCTCGGGTGATATCGGGGGCGACGTCGACATGGAACTCGTAGTCCACCTCCTCCTCGAGGTCCGCGAAAAAAGATCTCGTCGCGAGCTAGACGAGGGCGACGCCCCGCGTCGTGTCCGAAGGCTGTGACGCACGTATCGACGGCAATGCTCGGTGTGATGCTCCTCTACTGAGAGCTTATTCAAAAGAGCTTCGGGACTGGAAGCAGGAGAGGCACTTCTCCGCACTGGAGACGTGGCGTCGGGACAACCCGTGCGACCAAACGACCAATAATCGTTTAAGACTGTGAGTCATTAGCTTGGTCGCGTTGTGTACCCGCTCATGAACCTGGGAAGTTCTGGTAGCTAGTGACCTAGCGACACACGTGTTTGGTTGAACAGCACCATACCCCCCCCTCCCGCCGTGTTGCCAGCGCCGGATCATCTGCTTGTGTGCCAAAGAATCGTGCAGCTTTTGAACCCATCGTGCTACTCCGACAGGACAGATCACTTTGTTGCCCGATTTGCAATGAAACCTCGATTCATCTCGCCCGAACTGATTGTTTTTCGCTCCCTTCAGGGTGATTTGGCGTTCTTCGGCTCAGTGATCTGCTCGTTGATGTCCAGGAACTGAATTGCTGATAGGCGCAGGACGTAGTTGTGAATTCGGCTACCAATGAAGAGATACTCCGATCGCCGAAGCAGGAAGAGATAGTCCACCCCAAGAGTTGATCGTGCGGTCGTGTCAGTTGACATTATCTCTTGGTGGACCAACAACTCCGGTGGCGGACCAACGAGTCCACGCCAATCAGCAACGCGTGCGGCTAACGAACATCACGAACAGGTGCGGCGGCTAAAGCCCGCCATGAACGGGTGCGGCGAATAATACGGTGAAGATGTTCGCCCAACACGTTTGCTGCTTCAGAGTTGCGCAGGGGTTAACGTTCATGAGCAAGCTGCCCTCACGGATCGCATCCGTTAAAAAAAACACTCCCTCTGCAAAGTACAACATTCCTATTAGTGCTGTGTCTGACCAGCAACCCCCACAAACCGCTGCTGATATGGCGGACGTCATTAACGGAGATGCTGAAACGGACGAAGAAGCGCATACTCGAATGGCATCGCCCGAAACCCCGACAACGGTAGTGCAGCTACACCAGGAGCATCAGCCACCAAGTTTATCACCGACCGACATCGTGGCCCCGACGCCGCCTACACAGCCCCACGGCGCAGCTGTTCGTCATGGGCGCAATGTCACCAAGATCAACCTACCAGGCTACCGGTACACTCGTGCGTGGTCGTCTCGTCGCAAGATTGTACAGTTATTACCGAGGCACGGGCTGCATGGGCAAGGTTGATTTCGCTGCCTCAATGGAGTATGGCAACTTCGTCCCTCACACGTGCCGGTCGGACCGTGTAAGTGCAGCCACTAAATGGCTCAATTGCAGTCAACTGTGGATGGACTTACACTCGCGGACGCTTCTCTCTCAGCGGCAACCATTTGGACACGAGTAAATGAGGAATTCTACGGAGATGACCAAGCCGTCGTGGGGCTGTCGAGGGAGCAAGTTCAAGTCGAGCGTATCGTGTGCGTGGTGGGCACTTTGGGGGCAACATCCACGGATGTATTGAGCTGCCACCATTGTCACGAGATCGAGACAGATCCCTGAACTTCTTTCAGTTTCACCACATCAATGGAGTTTTGGACACAGATCGACCAAGCCGCGTCATTGGGTGGACTCACCCAGAGCTGATTGCGCTGCTAAGGCGCCAAGCGGAGTATCATGTGCCTCATAGAGGATACGATACTTCAAATCCTCATCATGAGGCACTACGACACGTGGCGTATCTGCCGAGTCCGTGCTGTAGCACAGCAGACCATCAGAGATGGAGTAGCGATGCAATCGCGCGCGCAAGCGCGATTACAATTGCTTGTCCGAGTCTTTAACTCCGCGCTCCCAAGAGCCCGTAGCAACGCTACACACATGTCGTTCTGCGCATACGCCGCGCGGATCAAGTCCGTCACCGACGACGTCACCATCGTGACATGAGCGAGTTCATAATCAGGTCGGCGCGACGGCGCATCAGCCAAGCATTCTGCTTCCCCGGCTTATGCATCACCTCGAAGTTATATTCTGCAAATAATGAAAGCCATCGGGCCAACGTCTGCGGGAGGTGAGGCGACTGCGTCGCGGTACGGAATGACGCATGGTCTGTGAAAACCACCAACTGCTTAGAGCCTAACCGGTGAACCCTGAATTTGACTAGAACGTACTTCATCGCAAGTAGCTCTTTGTCATGAACGGGATAGTTCTTCTCTGCAGCTTTAAGCTGGCGAGACTCAAAAGCGATCACTCGATATCGCCCTTCGGCGTCTGCTTGCAGCAGCGCGCTGCCAAGGGCAAAGTCGGAGGCGTCACAGACGACGCTAAAAGGACGATCTGAGTCTGACAATGCCAATATGGGAGCGTGCAAGAGGCAATCCTTGACCTCGTCAAAAGCCTCCTGATGCTCGGTGTCCCAACACCAGTCCACGTCCTTCTTAAGGAGATTGGACAATGGCCGATCCATCTCCGCGTAGTTTGCGCTATACTTGTGTAAGTAATTGGCAAGGCCACGCCGCTTGCTTAAGTCCTTCTGGTTCTTTGGAACTGGCCAGTCAACGATGGCCTTGACCTTAGCAAGATCCGCTCGAAGGCCACGCTTCCCAATGCAGCACCCTAAAAAGGGGATCTCTTCGGCGCCGAAGATGCACTTGTCTGAGTTGGCGTACAACTGGTTGGTGCGCATGCACTCGAGCACCGCTCGCAAATTGACAATGTGGTTTTCCGCGTCCGTCTTACCGTGCTCCGCACGACTGTGGGTGAAGATATCATCAAAGTATGTCTGTGCATATGCCCGATGGGGCCGAAACAACTGCGTCACTAGACGATAGAACGTTGCAGGTGCGTTCGAGAGCCCCTGGGGCATCACCAGCCTGCTAACCGTTGTCAGCGGGATATCACTCGCTCGCATGAGCCATTGGCCATCGACTAGTTCGAGCGCACTCTACATCGTACAACCCACCATGTTGTTCTGCAGAACATCCTTTCTGGGAATCGGTGTCTGTGCCGGAATGGTGGCAGCGTTGAGCTTATTGAAAGCATGAACGATACGCCACTTGCCGATAGGATTTCTGACACAGAGCGTGGGCGTTGAGTGCGGAGACTTGCTCTCACGCACCACGCCAGCCGCGTGCTTTGCACTAAAGAACGCGTCAATGACGTCGCACTGCTTCTTTGGTAAAGACCACTGCCTCGTTACGCAGTATTCGGTGAACCAAGTCGATCTCATGACACACACCTCGATCGGGAGATTGCCCCGAGGGCGGGTCTTTCGAGACCACGTCTTGGTAAAGGATAGTACGGATCTGCTGTCCACGCTCGGCTGCTGTTCTTCTACTCTTCGGCATATTTCGTCTGTTGTCGTTGCCCACACGATTTATATCCTGTTACTCTCTCCCCCTAGCCAGGAGTCGCCCTCGACTCCCACGTATTCCCCTTCTGTTCTGCATCCAGCCATGACGCTGCTCGCCGGCCCTCTGCTTCTTGTCCATCCGAGGCTACTACGTCTGCACCGGTCTCAACGGACCGTCTGGCTGGTTGACCTTACTCGCCCGTCTCGGCGTTGTCTCTGCACACTCGTCCGGCATTCCAGAGTTGTTCGTAATCCGCGCGGTTGATCCATAACCGTCGGCCTTAGTTAGGTTGATCGCCCAGACATTCCACTTGGAACTTTAACATATATTTGCCCGTCCGGCTACGATATCGTCGGCGCCGTCTAGTGTAACGCGGTTACACAGTTGGTGTGAGACGCATGGCATTGGTGTGTCCACATCATAACCTAAAGCAGTACTCGGTACTCAGTTCATAAAAAGTGGGCTCGAAGACACGTACTTGCATATGATTGGGTCTTAATCAGGTAGATAGTCAGGCAAAGATATTTACTCCAAGGGGCGGCTCAGCCGCCCATAAGATGAATATATTCAGTTTAGAAAACACACCGTAGAGCAGAAGCACCTTCCTTAAGGTCTCTCTAGTCTCTAGGAGAAGGGTAATCATTACCCTTGACTCACCCCTGTTCTTGGTATAAGAACGAAGGTCGTAGACCTTAACTAAGCTTCCTCTAAGCAAAGAGCTACTACGCACTTGGTAGCACTTGTAGTCAATCCTACACCTAAGTCGGAACAACTGAATCCTCTGTGAGGATGGGCCAATTTGGTAACTTGACTCATAGTCAACAGGACGGGCTTAATAAGCTCATGTCCCTGCTGGGCCCTGAGGGCGTGCAGCATCTCGCTGCGCAAGGCCCCGACGCGGTCAACTCGCGTCTGGAGGCGTTCTCTAACTATGAGAATGCTTTGCTGGAGCACCTTCAAAGAAGAATGGGAGAGTCGGTCGCGTCCGCGACGCGTTCTCCGAATGTGGAGAGGTCGGACCGACCGAAACCACTCATGCTGAGTGTCAAGTCCTTTGAAGGTAAGGAGGGGGAGAACCTCCTGCTCTGGGTCAGATAAGTTGAGATGGCCATGGATTCGGCCATGCTCAAGACGGAGCAGCATTGCGATCTCCAAACTCGCCGGGCGAGCTCGGTACGTCGGTGAACGAAGCCTTCCCGACACAGGAGGACTTAAAGCGGAAGATTATGCAAGTCTTCTCCCTGCCTAATCAGACATACCGCGTGCGCTCACGCTTCCTTGCCACCCGACAACCAAAGAAGGAGTTGATGGGATTTGTCCAGGAGTTGAGAACTCTTATCGCGGGTGTGGCCGCAGACCCTCTTCCAGAGGCGGTCACGGTGACCATCTTCATGGAAGGACTTCGCACTGGCGTGGCCAGGACGGAAGTCTTCCGAGTTCACTCTACCTCTTTTGAGGAGGCTGTCAACGTGGCGTTGAACGCCGAGTTCAACTTCAAGTCAGCCCGATTTGGTTGGACGGTTCCTGAAACCAGTTCTTTCGGAGCCTCAGACGCGTCCAATGGCGCTGTCCCGATGGACCTCAGCTATGCTGAAGATGAAGAAGCTGAGCTTCAGGCTGCGGAGCAGCGTCGAGGCATCCGTTGATGCTTTGTCTGCGGTGACACGATTCACCTGAAGGCGGGATGCCCGCTACGCCGAGGGCGTCAAGCTTCCGCGAAGCGGAACTCTGCTTCTAAGCTGGCGAGCGGCTCGGAGCGGGAAAACGCCAAGACCCAGTATGCGCGGGGCGCCAGCTGGGGAAGAACTGAGTTCTGTTGAGCCTCAGGGAGGAGGTCGACAGGGCTTAGCCCCGAAGAGCACCGTGCTCTCTAACAACACGGAACGTGTATGCAAGCCGGGCTTGCTGGTCGTTGACGCGACCGTGAAGGGAGGATCCTCATCGATTCCGGGGCGTCGGGAATTAAGCCCGACGCTCCACGATGGAAGGAAGTCAGCTGTATGCTGAGGCGTTGAAAGCGTACAGGAGTGAAATCTTCACCGTACGTCTCGCGATGGGAACCCGTGTCACGGTGCCCAAGGTCCATGTGGACTTGGGCGCGACGTTTCTGGACTTCGATAGCGTGGAACGCTGTTTGGCCCTGGACCTGGATGGGAGATATGACCTCATTCTGGGCATGGCGTGGATTGAACGCCACGAGCCATGTATTGAGGTCGAATACCTTAGGCGCAACGCGCTCTCCTCCTAGCGGAGCTTTGGCGAGTCATGAACCCTCCTCTGCTACGAAGCAGAAGCGCTATAGGCGCGGGAACTGGACCGAGCCGGTCAATGTGCTCGATATCGGCGTGTCCGAGGTAGTGGACACCGATGGTGTCAAGGACAAGAGCCCTGAGCAAGGCTCACGGACTGAACGTGGGGTGGCAGGCAATCCACTGAGGGATGAGTCATCACTGCATGCTGATAGCATGGCCGACGATACGTCGGGGCATCTTGGGTGTAGACCTGGTGATGCACGTGGAGTGGCACGTAACCCACTGAGCGATGAGTCATCGCTGCATGCCGGTAATGACATGGCCGAAGATACGTCGGTGCATCTTGGGCGTAGCCCCAGTGATGCACATGGAGCGACACGTAACCCGCTGAGCGATGCTCGTTGCGAGAAAACAGCATCGCTGCATGCCGGTAATGGCATGGCCGACGGTACGTCGGGGAATCAAGGGCGTAGTCCCAGTGATGCGGGTAGAGTGGCGCCACAACCACGGGATGAAGACTGAGGGCATAGCAGTACATCATCGGATGATGATGAAGACATCGAGGCTCTACACGAGCAAGATGAGGTGCGAGCACCTGATGACGTCCCGGACGCACTCCAGCTGATCTCGCAGAGACAGACAACTTCTATGAAGAGGAGGCAGCGACGCAGGTTGCAAGCCGCTAGACGTCAAGCGTCATCCTTCTCCCAAGGAGTGTCTGTCTCAGATGATAGCGAACAGCTATACACTCTTGTGGATGGAGTGATGGGGCGGCGTCAGCCTCGACCCCATTCCCAGTGTGAGTGCTCTATTAGAGCTGGACGAGATGTCCTTCGAGGCGTTGGGCGACTGCCTGCGGGCAGGGGACCTCGTTGAGGTGGTCATTATTCGACCGGAAGAGGATCATCGCTTCTGGATGAAGCTGTCCTGGAGAACACGAAGAAGACTCTCAATGCGAGGAGTGGATCGGTCGATCCAGGAACATCCATCGTGGGGACGAGCGCTCTCCGCAGCCTTCAGGACCTCCCTCCGCACCCAAGCCATGCTCTACACTGTCTTACACGTCCGTCATGAGCCCCACAAGCGCCGAGAACCCGGCCTTCGTGCATGATTCCGACCGGTGTGAGTGCATGGGCTCCTGCAGCGTGGCGCGCGTGCTGGAGAACTGCTGTACGCCGAAGTGTCGACGTCCACGCGCATCCTGAGGAGGTTTCTCAAGGGCAACGCGCTCTCGCGTCGTGAGCGCAAGCATCTGCAGCTGCAGCTGCACCGTGGCCGACCTGATGCGTCTCGTGCCTTTCGCCTTCCTCGTGATCGTGCCGTTCATGGAGCTGCTGCTGCTGGTGGCGCTCAAGGTGTTCCCCAACATGCTGCCCAGCACGTACAAGGACTCGTTCCAGCGCGAGGAAGACATGAAGCGCCAGCTGCAGCTGCGGGTGGCGCCGGCCGGTTTCCTGCAGGACGCGGTCAAGGAGATTATGGAGGACACGCGCGACACGGAGGGGGTGTCGGAGGAGCGCAAGGCCACGGCCAGCGAGGTCATGAGCTTTGTGGGGCCCAGCGTGGCGAGACCTTGACGTCGAAGGAAACGCTTCAGGTGGCCAAGCTCTTCAACGACGAACTGATGCCGGACGACATTTCGCGGCCGCAGCTCGTGGGCATGTGCCGGTACATGGGCGTGCATCACTACGGCAACGACAAACTGCTTCGGTTCCAGCTGCGGAACCGGATCCGTCAGTTGAAGGACGACCAGGACATCATTTAGGAAGGCCTTGTCATTCACCGATTAGCAGCACAAAGCGCATCAAGTATCCCGACCTTCTCCCTCATGGACGTGCCTCGTGATCTGGTAGGTTACGGCGCGCGTGGTTTCGACCCCAAGTGGCCTGGAGGCAAAAAGCTGGCGCTTCAGTTCGTGCTCAACTACGAAGAGGGCGGCGAGAACTTCCTGCTAAACGGCGACGCGGCGTCCGAGCACCTTTCGTCCGACTTCGTAGGCGCTGCGCCCTACGTGGGCCAGCGCAACGTCATCGTGGAGTCGCTTAACGAGTACGGCAATCGCGCGCCACCTGACGCTCGGCTTGGCGCACAAGTGCCGTTGCACAGCCGGCCACTGCGAGTTCGACGGGCACTACCTGCTGCTACGAGCGTTTTGGTTCCCGTCACACCGGACGCTGCGCTCCAAGCTGGATGACAGTGAATACCCGAACGAAGAGGAGCTCAAGGTACGCTCAAAAGGTGTGGATTTCGAGGGGTGGAAGATGCTAAGCTGGTCGTTTGATTCATTTCTTTGCAGGAGAGCTGGATACTGCCGTAATGTGAGACTCACGTGCGAGTCGTCGCTCATCCCGCCCTTCGATAGTCTCTACACGCCAGACATCAAGGTACGGTAGGATGCTGCGAGTCTGTCCCTTTGGGATCGAGATTTATTTGTAAATAAATACAGAGGTCATGGCAGATTTCCAGCTACATGCAACCTTCACCTCGCGCACCAATGTCCATCGCGCACAAAATGGCTGCGAACAACTTGCTCGGTGTCTGGAACAAAAGCGGGAAGTTGATGCAACGATCCGCGCCTTTTGCATCGTGCAAAGTTCTCTGACGAGCACCAACTTGGCTGCTTACTCAAAAAGAAAGTAGTTCGCGAAGATGAGTGTGGCTCCTGACGTAGGAGGTTGAGATGACAGCAAAACGTCCCTCACGTCCGAGGCCAGCATGACGATCTTATCCAGTAGTGGATACGCATTCCTGTGTTTCTGGACATGACGCGTTGCAAGGGAACACAACTCAGGCCGGACCTCCACGCCGACACACTTGTAGACACTTGTAGTTGGCGCCACCTGAGCAAGAATATTGCCGATTCCTGCGCCCACGTCTAGAAAGACATCGTGTTGACTCAGCGGGCCCATCGCATCAAGCACGGCTGAAATTACCGCTGGCAGTCAAACACAAAGCGACCTGGTGCATGACACCAATGTGAGTCCGCCCGACACTCTCCCAGTCTCCCCACGAGACACTTAGCAGCTCACGGGTGTATGGATGTCCTCCGATGCAGTCAGCAGCACTAAGACGGTGTCGCCTCGCATCCACGACGCTGGCCACATCCACGTCAACTTGCCGTTCGACTCGCGGCATTATTCAGCTCGTGATCTCGGCGGTGGTCGCGGAGAGCGCGGGTGGCGTCAGGCGCAGCAAACTCGTAAGGATAGTGCTGGAGACAGCAATGGGACGGATCGAACGAGGTGGTGCTGCAAGAGACGTCGTCGGTAACTCAGCTCCGCGTCGGACCAGCACCAGGAGAAGGTGGCGCAGCACCCGAGTGCTCAAAAACTGGACTGCCCGCGCTGGCAAATTGTCCGGGGAACGTCAAGCTGTTGGACCGCATGATAAGCCATCGACGGAGATGAGGACAACGAGGACTACCACAAAAATGATGACTGGAACGGGTCAAACTAAAACGCTTTGACCATACTTTATTCAGAAGTAGGATAACACTGAACTTGAGGCATGCATGACTTACAGGACTATTTGACGTGCAGCGTCGGGTCTCGCATTGGGCTGACTTGCTTCGCGTAATTTACCCCCCACAGGCTCTACACCGGTTCCAGCTTTCTTAAGTTGAGCAAGTGGTGATGCCCGCCGAATGTTGCCTTTTATTGTGAAAAGCTTGCTCGGAAAATAGAAATTGTGGAAGTTGTCTCAGCAAGTCCACGTTTGTTGATGGCAAATCCAAAGCTTGTGTGGGCTCTTATGCACGTCCCGGCACAGGCAAACACTGTGAGTGAGGCAATACGTAGTCACTTCTGTCGGATACCGATCTTCCCAGCGACAAATAATACATTGTCGTCGTTTCCGGTTCCTCCTGTCATGCATTTGCTTCGATGAAACTGCCGTGCACATTGAGAGACGTATCTCATTGGTCGGCGTCGATCTCTCAGCAGACG
>AWVW02035958.1:0-11072 GCA_000500225.2 Phytophthora pinifolia
TTCTTCATTTTGACTATCTGTTCATGGGCGAGAGCTTCGGCAACAGCAAGTACCTGCTGGTGTTGAAGGATCACGCCACACATTTCTGCGAGCTGATTGTAGCAGACACACCCGACAGTATCGTGGTTACAGAAGGATTGCTAGCTTGGCACTCCAGGTTCGGGATACCTCCACTCTGGGTGTCCGGCCAAGGAACACACTTCAAGAATGAAGTGATTGCTGAGCTGAGCCGCCGCCTGCGAGCGCAGCAGAAGTTCACGCCCGCCTACTGTCCCTGGATGAACGGATCCGTCGAGCGAGTAAACCGCGACATTCTCCAAGTGGTGCGAACGATGATCCTGACATACAAGATTGACTACAAAGATTGGGTCTACCTCGTGCCGATGATTCAGGGAAACTTGAACCACACACCCGCACCCTCGTTGGGCAACCGGGCCCCGGTGGAGCTGTTCACAGGTTTTCAATGCCCCATGCCGCTAAGAGAGTGTTATTTACCAGACACCGGCGGTCTACAGAACGTTCCAGACAGCGAGGAGATCGACAGTTTTCTAGCCGACCTGCGGACTAGTCTGCAAGCGATGCATTGCGACGTCGAGGACCGAAGGTTAAAGCAGCGGCTCCTGAACAAGAAACGTGAGCGAGGCGACAACCTACCGTCGGGGACTACGTGCTACGATCAAGAGTCGATGAGAAGCAGGGCAACAAGCTGCAGGTCACCTGGGTGGGCCCCTATCGGGTGGTGCGAGCGGATGCACACTCGTTTAGGGTTGAGCACTTAGTGACCGGAGACGAGCTGGATGTCCATGCCTCAAGACTCAAGATGTACGCGGACGACAGCCTCGAGGTGACGGACGAACTCCTGGAGCATGTGTCTCTCAAGGGATAGTCCTTGCCGTCAACGACTCAAGGAGCATCGGTGGAACTCAGCTATCAATGACTACGAGATACTGGTGAGCTGGAAGGGGCTACAGTCGATTGAAGACTCGTATGAACCCGTCCAGCATCTCGCGAAGGAGATCCGCGTTCTCGTCAGCAACTACGTGAACAAGGCCGAGGATCCCAATCTCATAGAGTACTGGAACCAGCTTCAGGGTAGATCAGCTGAGACGGACTCCCAGCCTCCATTTTCTTCGGCCTCACCAGAGGCCGCGAGGCCCGTCTCAGGGAGACGGAAACGACGCCGCCGAAACCCTGTTAGAGGAGCTGATGGCAGCAACTCCCGGGTAGATGCCGCCCCTGCGGAGATTCCAACCTCTGCTCGGCCGCGCATAGTGCAACAAGTCCCGGACGAGGAAAGCCAACGGCGCTTGGGTGCCGAGGGTCAAGACTCTCCGCTTCTTCCAGGTCGTCGCACTCGATCTATGACTACCGCAGCCACGCCCCCCACTCGAAGTGCCATAAGCCCGAGCCGGCGACCATCGCGGGCTCGCCGTCAGCATGGATAACCATCGCCGCTACGATCGCCTACAAGTGCGACTCCAAGTAGTGGTGGTGAGCCCAAGCTTAGGGGGCTGTGTAGTGGTTCCTGAGATCCAGCTTGGGATCACCACTAACAGGCCTGCTAGGGCAACTTCAAGGTCAACTTGGCCTTTGTAGGATAGATGACCCAGCTGTGTCGTACGGCCCCAGAGCTGGCGACATCGGGTGTGCGTGTTCTCTCGGTCTGGCTATCAGTGCCAGCTCCGGGATGCATTTAGGAACTTGTATGTCAGCCTTGCATATTGACCGGTACAGGATGTCGATGCCCCAGACATCTTGCTACTCCGTCTCTCTTGCATCAACCCCGGGGGGACGCTCCTGGACACGGTTGATCAAGTAGACGATGAGCGTCGGGCTGGTTACCATCAGAACCCGACCTCACTCTTCATTCTTCCATCTATCCATCAATACACCTGGCTACAGTTCCGTGCGGGTTAAGCTCCCGCATTGCCGAGTGTTCAACTTTGGATCTTCCGACCCGGGATACACTACAGTGTAGTGGAATGAGTAGAATGCCTTCGAGTGAGAAATCAGTCAGAGACTGTCGATATTCGTCCCGCTCCCATCCAATAACTGAAAAATCGGACTCTACCGTCGCAGTATTGGGAAAAATGGTGGCCAGCGCTCCACCAAACTGCTTCAGTGTCGATGAGGTTGATGGGATTTGTCCCTTGGTGCTACCATTACTTTCCGTACAACTGCTCGACGTAGAGCGGTGCTGGTAGCGGGAGCCTTCTGTGGGCCACTGCTGGCCGAAGAAGTCTTGGAGCGGCTGGTGGTGGGGGAGTTTTCGGAGCTGCCGCGGGTCGTGAAGCTCTTGAAGGTGGGGCTGGTCAGGGAGGCGTCGGAGCCGCTGCGGGAGAACTCTCGGAGGTACTGCTGGCTGCGAGAGACCTCGGAGTTGCTGCCGGTTATAGACGAAGTTTTCTTTATGCGAGGGAAATCCGACGAGCTTAACAGAGGGTTTGCGACGGAAATAGGGGTGAAAACCCTATATTAACGAGGCCTGGTCAATGAAGTGTTTGAGAAAGCGAGCAATGAAGCAAACGAGAGGAGCGCGCAACTTGGTGCTGCTGAAGATCAGCATCAACTCACACTTATGTGCCCCAACTCGACGCTCATTGTGGTCGTGTATTTTGTGAGAGTTGTTGAGCACACCAACGTGCCAGCCATTTCGAAGCATCAGGATGAAGGCGCGGGAGAAGACATAAAGGAGCAATTTGACACTCACTTGTAGGTCGATTCCTACCATTCATACGGGATATGACTACCGAGAGAGAATGTCGACCACTCCAGAATGGTCTGTTGATTTGTCGCTTGTAGTTGATGGGGCAAAAACCGAAGTGAGTAGATTAGAAACCTTTAAACCTGTCCTTCATGTGTTCCTACACATCTACTCCCTGTTGTCTTCCTTGTTGTGTTCTTGGCAGTGCCTGTGTGAGCATCGCCATCCCCGCTCCCCAACCACTCGATCTCGTTAGCCAACCACCGGACGGTCCGTAGTGAATCGGTCCGGACACCTGGCTGAACCGCGCAAGAGCGGGGCACTTCGACACTTCCACTCACCGCTATGGCACGGTGACCTTCTCCTTGATGTCGTTCCTGTCGCGCAGAAACTTGAGCGTCTTGGTCCCAAGAGCCTTGGTGAGAATGTCCGCCAACTGGTTCTTGGTGTCGACGTACTCGACCGTGACCGTTCAGTGACGACCAGGCCAGTGCGGCTCGACGAGGACGTCGTGTGTCAGTCGGGGAGAATTGTCACGGTCCTCCCCAACTTGACGGTCTCGCAGTGCTTGCTGACTGCATCAGCAAGCTATGTGCTGACGAGTTGAGGCGTCAGGCCTCGAACCAAGGAGTGCCGACTTCTACGCAAGGTGCCCCTCGTGCGTTCCGAGCGTGACACGTTCGTGTCCTCGGAACGATCCCAGATCAGAGTGGGATTCTCAAGGCTAGGCAAGAGCTTGAAGGCCTCCTCCACTCTAGGAAACGCAAGGCTGCTCTGCAGCGAGGCTGTTGTTAGCCTCTGAGCCGTGAATCTACCTCGTAGAACTAAGCAAGAACAGGAAAACCTTTTATTGCTTTAAGAGATCCTATCTGCTCTATCCTCCGCTTCTGGAACGAAGTAACGACTCGAGGAAGACCGCGACAGTTTGGTGGAGAAGTAGGGTACTTCACACCGGTCGCGTTGGACAATAAGTGCAGAAGAGTCGCCGAGTCGCGACTGATGAGCAAGGGCCGTGAGGATTATGAGCTCCCACGAAGGACCAGGGCAGGGAGACGGAACGGGCGAAGGCCAAGGATGGAGCGAGCCGATCGGAACGCCAGCTCCCGGTCCTGATGAAGAAGAAGAGGCTGCTCTAGGCCAGGAGGCGGGCGGCGAAGAGGCCCCTGTCAGCGAAGGTTCCGGTGAAATACCCGACCTGATCTACCTGTACCCCCCCCGGGACATGGGGAGGACGGTGAGCAGCAAGAAAGGCTGCGGGACGACCCCAGGCTGGATGACTACTGGGAGACGCCACGAGGGCGCGAGATGTTTGAGAACGTGATCTGGAGACTGGCGGGACGACCGGCTAGGGGCGAGCCATTGGGCCAGGGCGGTCCCCAGACGGGGATCCCTGACGCTGGAACGGGGTTTCGTGCAACCGAGGGACGTTCCCGAGACCACGACGTGTGGAGGGAGAGCCTCCTTCAAGAACGTCGCCTGGGGGAGGTCCACCGCTGTACGCCCCTCAACGCCCCTCGCTTCCCTCGCTCGGGAGGAATCCCGACGAACGTGAGCGGGGGGATACCGATCCCCTCCGCTGGAAGTGTGCCGATGCAGAGCCAGGGCATGGTGGCACAAGGGAATGTGCCGGCGAGCGTGCCGACGGCGGGGCTGGCCGATCCGGCCCTGCAAGCCTACCTGATGACGGCGCTGGATCAGGCCCTGCAGTCGTACTCGACTGGTGGAAGGACCGTGATGCCCGCGAGGTCGTCTCGAACGGTCGGGGACGTTCCCCCGCCTACGTCGACCCCGGTGACGGCTCCGACGATGTTCGCTCCGCGGACGAGCTACGCTGCTGCGCCTTTGACGCAGAACGTGACGAGCCAAGCGCCGGCCATGCCCTCCAAGCTTCCTGCGACGACAATGCCTTCTACTGGAGGGATGACTCGGACGGCGATCCCTTCCTATGGGGGTGTGTCGATTCAAGTCCCGGGCTCGAGTCAAGGGCCGTCGGGGACTACGCTCCCTCCTGGGGTATACTACCCTCCGTTCCAACCCTCGATGATCGCCACTCAGGGATGGAATGCTACAGCTGGAACGATCCCGACCTGGACAACGGCGAACGCGGCGTCGGCATCGAGCGCAATGACTCCTGTGACGGTCCCGATGGTCAACCCTGCGGCGCAAGCCCTGCCGACGTCTCCGCCTGTCTCGTGGAACCAAGGTTGGCTGCAAGGTCCCAGGCCGTCAGTGGGGATACCGACCGAACTGCGGAACGCCGTGAAGGTGATCGTTCCGTTCCATGCCGGCTCAGCGTCCAGCGAGAGAGCCGTTTCGTTCTGGCGCTCGTTCGCGAACTGCACCGCGGGTATGGACAGCCAGATGCGTCTCACCGCGTTCGAGCAGTGCTTGAAGGACAAGGTGGGCCAAGAATGGTGGTACAAATCCCGCATCGACAGCTACGAGACGCTGCGTGTGAGGTTCCACAATCGGTTCATCTGCCAGACGCATGCCCAGCTGTGGAACCGCTTGAAGACGGCCAAGAGGAACAAGGGCGAGTCCGCCGAAGAATGGGGCGACCGCAACTCGTCGATGTGCGACGCACTGAACTACAACGAGGTTTGAGTTCCTTTTGAACGGTCTGAGGAACAAGCAGATGAAGGCGGTGCTGAACACCAGCATGGTGAAAACGATCCCAGAAGCTACGATGTTATGCAACGGAACGTTGAAGGTCCCAAGAAGCTGACGCCAGAAGAACTCAGCGCGGTGCTAAAAATCCCTATCGAAGTATTGGAACGAACGAGGAATGTGTCGTCTGGAACGTTCTCAAGTCCGGAATACTGGTTGGAATGGTATGGCGACGCGTTGGAAGCCCCTGTCGCCAAGAGGGCCAGCTGGGACTTCCGACATGTCGAAGAAAGAAGATAGACTACCGCTCCCGCCCCGGAGATAGGTGCGGTCATGACAGGGTCGTCGTCGGTTGGGGACGACGCGGCGGCCGACAAGACCGAAGCGGATCTTCAAGCGCTGGAACTGGAGGTGACGAAGAACGTTTGCGTCGACCTGGAGGGAGTCGACTCGTCTCCGGGACCAGCTAAAGTCGACATCGTTCCATTCCGATGGCGTTCCCGGATCCGAGGTCGACTGTATGAAGTGCTGAAGGAAAAGTCACTGCTGGAACCTGAAGATCGGAACGACCTGACCGAAGGTTGGAACGGTGAAGTGCCACCAGAACGGGACAAGATAACAGAGGCTCCACTCGACGAAGAGATGTTGAGGGTGTACCTAACGGACATCGGTGGTTCCCTCAACGAAGCGTACCTGGAAAAGGCCGTAAGCTGGGCTCAACAGTACTTCAAGAACGATGACGAGGGAGAAGTGACCAGCCGAGGCCTTCGACGACGACTCCTTTCCACGCAGGGGGCGTTCCAGCCGAAGTCGGGGAGTTGCCTCTTCGGGGTGGTCCCGTCGAAGTCGGGGAGCTTTCGGGTGGGACCATCGTTCCGGGCCAGACCGACAGTGAAGCGAGGCGGAACGATCCTTCGACAGACGACGTCCCTGAAACGAACGAGCCGTTGTCCCAAGCCGAACAAGAAGAGGACCTACAAGGACGAACTGGCCTAGCCAAAACGTCCTCGATCGACGGATTTGGGTTGGACGTCGAGTTCATGCAAGACCGAACTCCGTGGATGTGGGCCCTGAAGATGTTCTTGAGGAATGGTGCCCTGGCCCTCGACCCTCAGCTGCGAGTGACCGCCCTCAAGTTGGCGCCTCATTTCGTGGAACGGAACGGTATCCTGATGAGACGAGTGCACTTGGGTGCTCGTGCCGGTCCACGTACGAGACGTTCTGGTTGCCTCGCGCTTCGCTCGTTTCCGAATATTCTGGGGTTTCGAAAGTGCTGATCGGAAGAAGCGTGGTTTGCCTGAGCTGAGACGCAGCGTCAGATTGGAAGAAGCCAATGCTGACGTGGACGATGCCGAGGTGCTGTTCTAGCAAGCCGGTTGTCGTGCTGGAACGAGCCACCTGAGGCTATGACGAAGAGAACGAACGTGGGAACATGTGAGTACTACGTCTCTTCAAGTGAAGTGTTTATATTTGATTTGTATTATCCTGGAAAACCGGAACGATACGAGATCGGAAACATGGAAATGTAACGACCCAAGGGAACGTTCCGGCTTCGACTGTCAAGATTGGCGAGTATCTAGTGGTCGGTGACGACCAGGCCGGTGCGGCTCGATGAGGACGTCGTGTGTCAGTCGGGGAGAATTGTCACGGTCCTCCCCAACTTGACGGTCTCGCAGTGCTTGCTGACTGCATCAGCAAGCTATGTGCTGACGAGTTGAGGCGTCAGGCCTCGAACCAAGGAGTGCCGACGTCTACGCAAGGTGCCCCTCGTGCGTTCCGAGCGTGACACGTTCGTGTCCTCGGAACGATCCCAGATCAGAGTGGGATTCTCAAGGCTAGGCAAGAGCTTGAAGGCCTCCTCCACTCTAGGAAACGCAAGGCTGCTCTGCAGCGAGGCTGTTGTTAGCCTCTGAGCCGTGAATCTACCTCGTAGAACTAAGCAAGAACAGGAAAACCTTTTATTGCTTTAAGAGATCCTATCTGCACTATCCTCCGCTTCTGGAACGAAGTAAACGACTCGAGGGAGACCGCGACAGAGCGAATGTCGACCACTCCAGAATGGTCTGTTGGTTTGTGGCTTGTAGTTGATGGGGCAAAAACCGAAGTGAATAGATTAGAAACCTTTAAACCTGGCCTTCATGTGTTCCTTCACATCTACTCCCTGTTGTCTTCCTTGTTGTGTTCTTGGCAGTGCTTGTGTGAGCATCGCCATCTCCGCTCTCCAACCACTCGATCTCGTTAGCCAACCACCGGACGGTCCGTAGTGAACCGGTCCGGACACCTGGCTGAACCGCGCAAGAGCGGTGCACTTCGACACTCCCACTCACCGCTATGGCACGGTGACCTTCTCCTTGATGCCGTTCCTGTCGCGCAGAAACTTGAGCGTCTTGGTCCCAAGAGCCTTGGTGAGAATGTCCGCCAACTGGTTCTTAGTGTTGACGTAATCGACCGTGACCGTTCCGCGTACCACGTTCTCTCTGATGAAGTGGTGGCGGATGTCCACATGCTTCGTCCTAGCATGGTAGCCAGCGTTCTGGGCTAGAGTGATCGCGCCCTGGTTGTCTTCCCAGATTGTCGTAGCGTTCTGCTGGAGCGTGCCCATGTCCGTCAGCATAGCACGCGTCCAAAGCACTTCTTGAACGCACAGGCTCAAAGCCATGTACTCAGCTTCTGCAGAACCGAGAGAAACCGTCCTCTGGAACTTGGACTTGAACACCACCGGAGCGTTCCCAATCATGACAATGACGCCCGAGATGGAACCCTATCGCCGAGGTTCGTACCCCAATCACGCTTTGAGCGTAACACTACCCGTTCCACCTTGGTATATGATTCCGTGCTGACGTGTCGACTTGAGGTAGCGTAGCACACGCACTGCAGCGTTTCAGTGTTGCTGACCGGGGGTCTCCAGGAATCGCGAAAGCTGCGTGACCACGAACTCAATGTCCGGACGCGTACACGTCGTGATGTACAGCGGGCACCCGATCAAGGAACGGTACGACTTCGACCGCATTGCGTTCCGTTCCGCATCCGTCCCTGGCGACTGCGACTTTGACAAATTGAGCCCAGTTGCGCACGGGTTGTCCACAGGCTTGCCCAAAGCGTTCCGCTACGTCGTCAATGTACCGTGCCTGTTTGATCCCGAGCGTTCCTGCCGTCGTATCATGGTCGATCTCCATCACCAAGATGAACTTCGCCGTACATTGCGATCTATTGGCCGTAATGCAACTCGCACACCATGAAGCCCTCGCAAAGCTCGCCAAAAAATACAACGGAGTCTACACTGAGCAGAACGTTGTCCTGCACCCATGCCGGCACCGCCGGCTCATGTCGCTGTCCTTGTCGTACCGCGTCGACCATTTCCAGGTGAGCCTCAGCACTTTCGCCATACTCCGCTGGTGAGATGGCGAGTAGGACTTGCCGACGTGTTCCATCGTGCTCAAACACGCCGTAGATAGCGATGAAGTGCATCGTGCCAGAGGTCCACCCGTCGAACGTGAGACAAAATTGACCGTTCATGTCCACCGTAATTCTCGCTCCAACCTTGCCAGCCACGTGACGCATGTACCGCAGCAACAGCTTCGACGATAGTGGTTTCAGCGCAGCAAGCGAGCGGGTCAGCGGTTCGTCCACCTCACTCAGTGCATGGTTCCGGACGACGACCCACTCCAGCCGCTTGAAGATCTCCATCGTGCGCTGGTCCATGAAGCCGTGGGCTTCAAGCGATTGGCCGAACGTTCGATGGCTCCCTTCGTACGTCTCAGTGTAGCCGGGGTGTTTCGCTGCGAGGTGGCTGATGAGCCAGTGCCAGCCGTCTGCTTGCGAATCTTGTTGCATTGCTTGCAGGAGAAGCGGCCGTCGCCACAGTCCGTGAAGAAGAATCATGAGATGGCGCGGGAGTTGGACATGACACTTGTCGAAACGGAGAATGAGCACATCGATATGCCTTCGTGAGGAGTCTGTCGGACTAACTCGAACCAGTCGTTTCCCCTTGGCTCTGTGGTTCATCAATGATGAACCATCATCAGACCTCTTACGGTAAAAACTCAGTAAACTTATCACGGGGACAATTGTATATTTTACGGGGATCTGGAAATCCCAATAATGAATAACTCCGTCAATATAATACCAAAATTACTGAATTGTTATTATTTTTTCCGAGCCCTGTTAGCGGCGGCGCACAGTTCGGTGGAGAGCGGCACCATCCGCGGGAACAAGGGCGAGGTCGTCAAGGGTGGCAAAAACTCCTTACCTCGCCAACCCGGCGTCCGAGCGCGCGCAGTACAACAGCGACATCTACATGATCATGCGTGCTGCAGTTCTTCAACGGCGCCGGCAAGCTGCGCTCGCCTTCTACCCCGTGCACTCCACCAGTCTCACGGCCTCATCAGCGGAGACAACAAGGGCTACGCCGAGTTGATTGAGGACGAGCTGGACGACGTCATCGTGACCATCGGCATCGCCAACGCCGGTGATGTCAGCCCCAACCGCATCGACAACGGAGACGAACCTTCAACGGCGAGGGCAACACTACCGGCCAGCGCCAGTATTAATACAACACGCTCGCTTTGCTCCTCAACGCAGCGTTCCCTCGTCGCCAACCTCTCGTACGTCGACTTCTCCAACGTCATGCTGGACGGCGCCGAAGCCACGACAGCCGACCCGTACGCCAACCGGACGTGCCCCGCCGTCGTGGGGCAGAACTTCAGTGCCGGCACGTAAGACGGCCGTGGGCTTAGCTCCTTCACGGAGGGCAACCTGAAGGCCAACGTGCTCTTCGAGGCCACCGGCGCCGTCATCAAGGAGACGCCGCAGTGGGTGGAAGAGTGCCAGAACGCCGACAAGGTGCCGCTGCCGGCCGACTCATGGAGCCCGTGCCCTGGGTACCCAACGTGCTGCCCGTGCAGGTGATCAAGGTCGGCCAGTCATGCTCGGCGTGACCAACTTCGACCATGGCGGGCTACCGCATCCGAGCCACGCTCAAGACGGCGCTGACGTCACGGAGGTCGAGCTCGCTGCCATCAGCAACGCCTACGCGGGGTATATGACCACTACCTGACGCCGAACTACGAGGGCGCGTCCACACTCTTCGGGCCCAACCAACTGGCCGCCATGCAGCAGGAGCTGGCCCGCGTCGGCGCCGCTGGCCGTGGGGCCCACGCCGCTACAGCTCGTTCGTCACGCTGCAAACGGGGTGGTGGTCGACTCGGCACCGCTGTCACGCTCCTTCGCCTACGTTGGCCGTCGGCAGTGCAGCCTCGGCCGTATTCGCCGGCGCGCACCCCAAGAACGAGTACTTTCATGGTGATGGAGTAAATGGACGAATACACTCTGTAAATGGCAATCGTGTGGGTTTCTCACTGGGTTTCGTGTCATGCAGCCTTGCTCTCGAGCGACTTCGAATGAAGCGAAGGATCTGTATGCTCCTTGACCACCGCGATTGGATGGGACGGTGTGAGGCCAACTCGTAGTAATACTCCACACGGCCGGTGAGCAGCAGACGCTGCCCTTCGTCGTCTTCGTTGCTTGCATCCGCCGTATCAATCGCATTCAAGCGGCGACGACGCTGACGTCGCAATGAGGCTGTAAGGAGCCAGATGAGCTTGCAGTCCCAAAGAAAAATAGTCATCAGACGCGACGCCAAAGCGGACAGTGTGCTGACCCGTACGTGGCGACCGAGGATCTCTCGGTCCACGACTGCGCGATCGGGAACGATCCAACGATCGAAAGCGAAGAGCTCCAGGGACAGGATCACCAGCCCGAA
>KV731120.1:0-12996 GCA_000500225.2 Phytophthora pinifolia
TCCAGGCAGAGATCTTGTACTTCGGTCGACTGGGCGGATCCTTCGTCGGTTCAGGCCAATATACCTCCTTCCCCGGAATGTGTGGACGGCGCTTGTGTTTCGCAAAGCAAATCTGACTCTGTTATGTATGTTATCCTCCTACCTCTGGCTATCCACTCGTTTCTTTCCACCTTTCCACAGATCTTTCCCCTACCCACCAAGAACCGAAGGTTCGGGTTGAACCTCGGCCGTGATCGTGATCAGACTTTAGCCGTGATCGTGATCGCAGTCGTGATCAGGGTCCGGGCTATGTCTTGGTCATGATCGTGATCGCATAATCGTAGCCAGGATCATGATCAGGACGTAATCCGGGCTGGGACATTTCGATGATTATGCCCGATCGCAATCATTCATCGGGGCCTAGCCCTTGCCCAGTCAGTCAATCTGATCATCGTCAGGATCCATCTAGTCACATCCTCTCCAGGAAATTTCGGCTCCCGCTTCACCACAACCGCCCCCTGTGCCCGTGCGGGCTGCACAACGGTCCGGGTGGGTACACCATTCTGCAATCCGCCTCCGACTTGGCTCCCGACTCATGATGCACACGGCCGACGGTCCTGGCGGCACCGCGTCCTCAGCCGACGCAGCCTCCGGTTCGCCACCCTCATCGCCTACCCCAGTGCGTCCGGCTGCTTCTCCGTCAGCATCTTCGACTGCTTCCCGAGCTACGCCAGCTTCACCTTCTGTCACGCTAGTGTCTCCGGGGCACCCCGCCGCTTCTCCAGCTGTGCCTGCTGCCGATCAAGTTCCGCCTGTGTCTCCGACGCATCCTGCCGCGGGTCTCGTTCGACCCCTCCGCCTCGAGGGCGCTCCTGGTCCCCGCATTGAAGGTCCGTTACCGCACGCTCGTGTTTCGATCCCGCCCTTGAACCGGACGGCGATCACGTCCTCCCTCGAAGCGATCGGGGCCGCTCTGGGGCGTGAAGGCGTCTTCCAGGATCTCCAACAAAGCTACTCCGACCTCCTCAACTCGCATACCGCTCTTCGGCACCGCGTGGCGGACCTCGAGCATGAATTGACGGAGACCGCTCGATCTGCTGCGCCCTTTGTCTCGTTCGTTCAGGGGCGATACGATCGCTTGCGTGATCGCCTCGCGGAGTCCGAACGAGGCTCTGGAAGGCTACGAGGACGACATTCGAGAGGTTCAGGATCTGCGCGACCGTCTTCGTTACGAAAGGGGAGTTCACCAGGACGCGATCGCGAGTTTCCAAAAGCAGATCACTGACTTGGAACGGGAACTTCGCTCGGCTCAAGCTCATGCGCCGCATGCTTCCACTCCAAGCATCAACCAGCTTTAGGCGCAGCTGAATGAAGTTACTGCCGCCCGTCTCCTCGCCATCGCCGAGTTAGCTCAAGCGCAGGACGTGGTTCGGACGTTGGAGACTTCTAAGCAAGCTCTAGAGGCTTCATCCCACATCCTTCGCTAGCAAATCGATGTCCTCGAGCGTCGGACGGCCGAGCTGTCGCAACAACTAACTCCAGAGAAGAATAGCTCACGCCGAGTGCTCAGCCGCAGTTTGCAGGAGCGGGATCATCTCCGGCAGCTGTTCGACAAGTCGGACCTCGATCTTCAGGGACGCATGGCCGAACTGCGACGCGTCACGCAAGAGCGTGATCGCTTTCGACAGGACCTTGCTCACACCAGTACGTACCACTGTGGCCACAACGAGCGTACGCAGTCGAACTGTAACGGGACACCGACAGAATGTATGTGCCGTTGCGTACGGACCTACGTAGTTACATATGCCTATCCGGGGTACGAGATACCCGTTATCCTCTGAGCCAACCATTGGTCAGTTGATTAGGTTTCATCATAGGAGTCCTCTTGTTTGTATTGCAGGTCAAACTAAGCCCTCCGATAAATGTATTCAGTCTTAAACTTACCCTCTATTTGCTCTGAGACCAGGTACTAGTGAACTGTAGTTCACTGGAAGTATTGCATACTTCCAGCACTTCCTCTGTGCAAGGTGCTGTGTGCCCCGTCACACCTGGTAGCACTTGTAGTCAATCCACGCCAACGCGGGTAGATTGAACTACCTGAATCCTCTGTGGTCTCAAAGGTTGCGCCAGGATGGATCGAAGTGAGCTTGCTCACTTGAACGATCTCCAATGGGAGTCGGTTCGGAAAATGGGAGGCATCTTTGGAATGGATGCACTCCGGGGTCTGGCGACGTCGTCGCCGACAGACCATGTCGAGTGCATCAATGCGTTCGACGCGTACGAACTCGGGCTAATCGCTCACGTTCGAGGCAGCATGCAAGCTGCCATGGCTACGCCAAGGCCGCAACAGCCCTATCCGTTGAGGCTGAACGTGACGCCCTACGAATGGAAGGAAGGAGATAACCTTCACTTATGACTCCGAGAAGTAGAGATCGCTGTACAGGCTGGTCCCCTCGCGGACGAGCCACTTCGAGTGGCTTTTGCGCTGTCAAAGCTGGGTGGTCGTGCCAAGACAGGCGATAACCATGGAGACTACGTCTCCCGGATGCTTCACATCCCACATCCAGCTGGAGCAGCTACGCACTGTATTCCTGCCTGCAAACATTGAGTATTGCCAGCGCTCGCGCTTCCTCGCCTGCAAGCAAGGGAGGCGCGAGCTGCACGAGTACGTGCTAGCGATCCGTGTGTTAGCGGCATCTCTGGTGGAAAACCTACTGACGGAAGATGTCAAGGTGACGGTCTTCGTGGAAGGCCTACGGGTAGGCCCGGCGCGGACACAACTGTTCCGCGACCACCCGAGTACACTGGAGGCAGCTGATCAAACTGCCCTCCAAGAGGAGTACAGCCACAGGCAGGATCGTCAGGCAGACACAGGAGTACAGCTACAAGCAGGCTCGTACTCCTGTGACTGCCTGGCAGCCACCAGCGAACAATGGGGCGGTGCTAATGGATCTGGGCACTGCCGAGCAGCGCGAGATCCGCTGCTTCGCTTGCGGAAAGCTCGGACACATGCAACGTGTCTGTTCTGCAGGAGGACAAGGAAGGCGAACCTTCCCGCGACCTCTAAGTCGCCCCCAAGCCCCACGTGGACGCTGGCAGAAGCCGCGCCCAAAGGGACAGAGGAACGCAGGTCACCAGTAGGGGTGGGACACCCTACTGGGGAAAGGCTGAGTCTTCGTGAGAGGTGCGCGGGCGGCGTGCGCCATGGAGGCTTAGCCCCTGAGAGTCTATGCACTCTCGAATCGAGGAAGAACAGCGGAGGGCGGTTAGTGGTACACACAAGTGTACGGGGATATGAATATCCCGTAAGAGTCTTGATTGACTCAGGGGCGTCGAAGAACTTTGCCCGACGGCAATGTGTTGCACAGAATCGCAACAAGTTCTCCGATGCCCTCCTTGAGAGCAAGACAAGCGGGCTGGTCTCGGTGAGACTAGCCAACGGTACAGTGGTAAATGTACCGAAGGCCAAGATTGACCTGGCTGTCAAGTTTGAGTTTAATCGCCTGGTCACGCAGTTGTTCCGACCTTTGCGTGCTGATCCGGGGAAGATCAAGGCCATATCGGCCTGGCCGACACCACGGTCCCCGAAGGACCTTCGCAAGTGACTAGGCCTGGCGAACTATCTGCACAAGTATAGTGCGGGCTACGCCGAGAAGGCTAGGCCACTGTCTGAACTCCTGAAGAATGATGTCGACTGGTGCTGGGAGAACCAGCACCAAGATGCGTTTGACGCAATCAAACAGAGCCTTCAACAAGCTCCCGTCCTGGCTTTGCTGTGATGCCTCCGACTATGCAATAGGATGTGCGTTTTTGCAAGTCGATGACGACGGACACGAACGAGTGATCTCGTTCCAGTCCAGGCAGCTTAAGGCTGCCGAGTGGAATTACCCCGTTCATGACAAGGAGCTCCTTGCCATGAAGTACGCCCTTCTGAAATTCAGGGTGCACCTCCTGGGTGCCAAGCCCTTCGTGATCTACACGGATCACGCGTCCTTGTGGACTGCGGTTAACTTGCTGCATTTGTCACACGCTGGCTGTCATTCTTCGCGAAGTACAACTTCCTCGTCGAGTATAAGCCTGGCAAGCTCAACGTCTTGGCCGACGCTCTGTCGCGTCGACCTGACTACGAGCTTGCCCACATTACGCGGGTCACCACGGACCTGTACGATCGCATTCGCGATGCGTACAAGGAGGACGCCGGAATGGCGCCTCTCCTGCGATATCCCACCGCGGGTAAGTATGCCAAGGCTGCGTGGCTGCCAGCACGCCAGCGCTCGCAGCTACACCACTATGAGAGCGATGACGGTCTGCTCTACTGCAGAGTAGACCCGTTCGATCCTCCTCGGGTTGTCGTACCCAACGACGAGGATCTGAAGTTTGATATACTTCACGAGGCGCACGACGTGCCCTCCGGCGGCCATCTCGGCTGCGAGAAGACCTTCAGCACGGTCTCTCTCACCTTCTGGCGACCACACATGTACAAGTGGGTGGCCAAGTTTGCGAGACCTGCCAGCGCGTGAAGCCTGCAGGTCACGCAGGCCACATGGGAGCCGATTGAACGGCTCCGGGTTGATTGCCCGAAGGCAGTCGCGATCTGGCAACAGAAGCGGCAGCCTCGTAAGTGACACGCTGCTTCTTAGCAGCGGCACGGGGCACGCGCACTGCTTGTGCGGCGTGCACGGGCTCATGGCCAGAGAAGCTACCTCCTCGCGGAGGGCAGCCATCGCGCCTTTGAGCTGGCTCTTACCGATAAGGTGAGCAAATTGGACCCGTAGGTCCCGTTGGGTCAATATGTGGTCTAACTGAGATCCAGCACGGAGATCCTTGGCGGGTAGTCCTTTGAGGCCAACCCAATACCAAAAGCGGGTTTCCACTTCGGCGTCGGCGTACGTCCCTTGTGGAAGGACCCAGGGGTAACCCCATACCGGGTGGAGTCCATGACTTCTTGCGCCGAGAGGTGAACTCCTTTATAGGGATCGGGTGCCGTGTGAGAAGCACGCACCGAGTGGCCTCAAGGTTCTCAGTGAAGAGAGCCTGGCTTACAGCGAGCGATCGCTCATAAGCAGACATGAAGTTACCAAGCATCCCCCGGGGTTCGGAGGGCTGCTCCAAAAAGGCATCAGCGCCACTACGGGACATCCGGGAGCGACTTGGGAGTTGCGGCGGCCACGTCGGCCGCCTGACGAGTGCAGGTAGTCTTCCTGACGCTCGTCGAGGTCGCGCAAGATCTCACGGTGAGACTTTGAGATCTCCCCGAGCCCATGGCCAGTGGCACACTCGTCATCCGAGGAGCTGCCGAACAGGTCATGCTCCGTAAGCGCAGACTTACCAGGAGGCGGCACGTAGTAGAGCTTGTCCCCCTCACGGTGATACGCACCGTCATCACTAGACGGAGAGCGAGCAGCTCCGCGCTTCTTGGCAGCAACTGCCTTGGCCTTCGAGGCCTTGACTCGCGCCAAATCCTCAGCAAGAGTGAGTTTGCAAGCATCCGGGAAGTTAGCGGACTCCTCATGACTACAGCTGAAGTCGTACCGGAGCAAGTACCTAATACATCGGGAAACGAAGAAGTCGGCGCTGAAGAAGATAGAGATGAAGGAGAGAATGCTGTAGTTCAGGCACTCGTAGCATCTCGCGGACGTGTAGTGGAAGATATTCTACCGTTCGTTCGATGACTGAGATACGTTCTTCGCACTGTTGCAGGCCCATTGAGAAGACACATTTCAGTTGCTGCCTAAAAGAACGTCTTGCAGCGCAGCGCTGCGGAGCCAGAAGCTGTAAGAGCGTGGTATTCCTGACATGCTACCAGCGACGATGCCCTACTATTCCGCCGCGTTGCTGTGTACGCATGGTATCAAGCATCATAAGAAGGGCAAAGGAAAGCGACAGCGGGAGATTATCTGTCGACGCAAGATGCTCATGGCGTTTGGAACGTCAAGATATCGTGGGAGGGTTCACACAACCACGTGCGAAATGCGGAGCTTTCTATCGCTACTACTCCGAGATCCAAGGGATCACAGACATGGATGTGCCGATGGACGTGCACAAAATGAAGAAGGCGGGTTCTTCTGCAAAAGGCACCCTTCAGTATCTATGCGAGAAGACTGGTATGCACAGTTCTGCGATCTTGTACTTTGGTAACTATTCACATTCACGCCCTATGCTGGTTCAGGTAAAATCATGGAGCTGCACGACGTTCACAACCTGATCGCGGCGTCGAAACGATAGGTACCCACCCGCCAGACCGCGGATGCTGCCGACGCCGCCGACCCCTAGCTATCTGCGCTGCCCATACAACTGGGCCCCCATGCCTACCGCCTCGTTCGTGACCAGTTCGAGTACGCATGCAGAGGAGATGCATCGTATGAGCTCAGGATTGATGACGCAGGAGCAGAGCTAAGGTCACCGACGGAGGGGGACGATCGCACTGTCCGCGTAGTGGATACCAAGGTACGTACAATTCGAGTACGGTTTGGTATGTTTTTTTAGACCGTCGCTAACGTTTGTCTTCCTGTGTTTACAGACGTTCCAATGTTCATGCACGTTCATGAAAACTCTTCTGCTGCCTTGCCGACATATGATCTACAGCGGGTGGAAAAGGTTTACGCCCACCCATTTTCTACTTCAACATCCAGGCAAAGACATCCTACCGACGTGAAGCTGCTGTCCATCCGTTCAATACCCTGCATGCTCGCCTCGTGAGTGGGCAGCTTTGTTAATATTCCGCCAACCGCGAGGCATAGTTTTCCCACTTCCTACCTATTGAATGTGAGATGAAGATCTTATAACATCCGAGACAACGCTTGCTTCGTCTTGCACATTGCACACTTGGAGTTGAGCCTCTCAGCAGGCATGTCGCCTCGGGGGACTCGTCAGTACTCCGCTGACTTTCGAGATAGAGTGATAAGCAAGTGGAGAGTCAGTGGAAGATTAGCTAGCAACTGCAAATGCCACGCTAGAGCGTTCGAACCATTATCAACAAGTTCAAGGAGCACGGGCACAACAAGCCACTACCACGACCAGCTGTTGTCATCTCGCAATTGAGCAGCAAACCTGACGTCACATTCAAGCGATGGGAGCGGTGTAAACAAGAAGACGGGCATTTGTGCGGCGTTTGGAGTTTATTTTTCCTGGAGTCAATGTTCACCGGCCATGTGTGGCGTGACGATGGCTACAAGCTCGAGAGATTCTACCGGCTTCGCTACCTCCCCTTTTGCTTATGCGACGCTGAGGGCATCACTGTGTGAGAACAGCGGAAATAACTTAGACATACTACCAGCCACAATCCAGTCACTTCCTGCATTAGCTCGTCGAAGTCCATGTTGTGTTTGTTCTTTGACTGCGCAGTTATTCAAACGACAAGTTCTTATGGTACAACAGCCGGTACAACTTTGCCGATCCGATACAATACGGTACAAACCCATCTGGTACAACAGTACAATAACCACTTGCTTCGGTACAACACGCTTGCCTCTACATTTAGCTATGTCAACCACATCAAAACCTCTGTAAAAGATACGACCCTCCATAAAGCGATGGTAGCTTCGTCATTTTTATGAAAAACATATGATGTTTACGATAAATCCGATTTCGTCCGGTGGATGCGTTACCACCCCTCCTGGAGTGCCGTCGGACCCAAGCGCTTTCTTGTCATGATTGGCGCTCTCAATCGCGTCAAACGAGCTACTTTGGACTACTGGAGGAAGAGTCTTCAGAGAAACATACTCGTTGAAGCGTCTTCTGTACTACCAGTGCACGTCTCCAGCGTTTTTGTCGTCGTTCGGGCCTCATCACTACTTCCAGCGTTTGTCGTGGCCATCATATTCCATTGAAGACCCCAAGCGAAACCCAACTAGATGTTTTGGATCCGGCTGTACTTTCGGAGGCGTGTACCAAGTAAAGGATATGAGAGTTGGAGACCTGACGAGGTCATTCGACGCTACTGTAGTCACTCATATCCTGGTCGTGTCCTACATGATGGTAGGAATTGATCTATGATTGATGGGCTGTATGGTTTTAGGCTGTGCGCCCTCCTCGTGCTCGGCACATGTTTTACTCTGCAACACTCAAGCGTCTTTCGTCCTACTAATTGATTCGCCGTCACTCGCAGCACTAAAGCTGCTATGTTATGAGTCCAAGCCTGCTACGCGCGAGAGTCGACGAAGCAACCAAGAACAAGTAGTCTGAGATGAGTGGCAACAATGCTGGAGGCGGGCAACGCGCCTGGTGGAGGAATGGGGGAGCTGGAAGCTGTGGCTGCGCAGCAGCATCCGTTTCATTGGAGCGGCAAGGCCCCGATCTTTGAAGGGACGTTCGAGCTGTACCAGGCTGAGCTGGAGATCTACCTGGCCGACCGAACGTGGTGGCTCTGAAGTACGCCACGCGACGGATGAAGACCAACAAGCAACATTCCGCATGCGCGACCGCTTGGCATCATGCGGGGCGTGGGTGCATGAACGACGATATCCACGGCAAGGGAGATGTCGTATCCGTCGCGACTTGATGCTCTTGAAGCGCCAACTGTACCAGTGCACGCACGAGCCTGGCCAGTGGATGGCGGAATATATCCGCACGATGTCGCAGCTGCAGCAGCAGTTGAAGAACATGGGCGCGGAACATACAATCACGGACGGAGATATGGAGTACTGCTGATGGGGGTTGCTATGACCCACCGCGAGTTACTGGGGCAGTTTGACCTGCCAACTCGTCAGGGTACCCCCCGACTCTTCAGTAGGTGACTTACGCGCTTCGGTCACGGGATGAATGATTGAGCAAGGTGGCGGAGGAGCTGGAGCAGTAATGCAGGGAACAGCTTCTGGAATGGTGACAATAGCAGTCACAATGACAGAAGAAGCTGGCAAACCAATGGCGGCGACGCTGCCCGACCAAGTGGCGGCAGCGGTGGTGGCGGGAAGAAGCCCTTGAAGAGGCCCTACTATTGCAAGAAGGTGGGACACTTGCGTCGGGACTGTTGGCACTACAAGAATACGGCCACGAAGGCGATCAGTAAGAGCAACAAGGACTTATGGACCTCATGCAGTGGCTTAATAATGGTGGCAAAAACAGCAGCAGTGAAGAAGCTGATGGAATGGTCGACATTGTACCGAAGAAGGCGTTGGTGAGCGACCCTAGCGCGTGGGTGCGGGCAGTACGACGCACGTATGCATTGATTGCAGCAGGTTCCTGACAGAGAAAAAGTCGCGAGCCAGCTTCATAGTCTGGACGGGAGACGTCACACGAACCCTGATGAGCGGCAGTGTACTGGCTCGCACGCTAAACGACAGCAGCGTTGACGTTGTGGGATTGGCGCTGGAGAATGTGGAGCATTCTCCGCATGGATCGACGAATCTCTTGAGTCTGGGTGTGATGCAGAAAACAGGCTGGTCACTTTCGACCTGCAAGAGCAGGAGCGCACATTTTTCCTTGATCGCGGCGGTGTACGCTTGACGTCACGAAAATGGCGCTCATTACTGACTGCAGGCGGTGGATCTTTTTTTATCCTTGTCCTTGATTTATGTCCTTGTGTACCCCCACGCATCAGGCGTGCCCTTGGCACGCATCTCCTTTCACCCCTCCTTACCCCCGCCCGACTCGCACCGAACCGCCAGTCACAGGAGTCCATGCCTTCCGTCCTTGTCCCTCGCACCGCCAGATCGGCAATGAGCGCCAAAGTGCCACTCACTGTCGGAGACACCACCGTATAGTCAAACGCTGGGTACGGTCGAACCACGTCAGGTCCGATGCCCACCGCGTCATCACTCGTCCCACGCACTTTCCCTTGTCAGCGTCTCACCCATCAGGCCGCCGTTAGCGTTCATGCGAGAACTGAGGCGAGGCGGGTGAACGCCTGAATCGTCCAGGGTGTATAGCGTGCGAGTTCCATACAGAAAATCGACTCTCCCGTTGAGGAAGGTAGACCACTCGGAACTTCTTCGCTGGATTGATCCAACTAAGAGGGCGTGTGTCCCTTGTGTTCAATCCCTGTTGGGTCGTTTACCTTCGAACCAGGGAGCTGCACCGGAATGGGGAATCAAACTCCCTGGCTGATCTATCTCACAACCAAAGAATTATTCGTTAATATGAAATGCAGCGATGTCCTAGCACGGTGGCTCGGACGCTCGCCACAACTAGGATATGAAATGGGTTAATGAGTCACTTCGGTTACCTCCACGACCCGATCGTGGACTTGAATGTTTTAGAGATACTCCACCTCGGGCGTCAGTAGATCAGAGGAGTTCCTTGTCCTTCTTGACCGCTTGGCGCAGGGGGCTCCGGGTATGCACGTCTGTAAAGCGCACTGTCCTGCTTGCGGTCTTCAGGGGAAAATGAATTCTGTTGAATTCTTACCTGCCAGCGGCTATCCCGCTTGGCAGTCTACATAATCTGTTTGACTTGGTTTCACTATGGTTGGAGAAGGCGTCATCATCTCCGTGATCCATGTGGCGGGTGAAGTCAGTGGTACACTGAGCGGATCCCTTTGCGTTTCAGCTGATTTGTCTTGCGTTTCAGCTGATTTGTCTTGCGTTTCAGCTGATGTGTCTTGTGTTTCAGCTGATTCTGTGCGATCTTGACATATCTGTCGGTCGGTTGGCTTGGTCGTACGTTAATCACTTGAACTTTGTATGGGCTGCCGTCCCATTCAGGAAAACATGTACCCATCAAGTAGAATGGTCGTCCGTCTCCATCGAGAGAGGTCGACCAGGGTGGTCCAAACAACATCGACTCGGGGAACTTGGGCAACTCGTGCATCATGATCACTACGTCAGGACTGGTGGCAGCCTTGGCCGCACTTGACGCTACTTGAGCTTTACCTGTCGTCTCGGTCGTTGGGTCCATTCAGACATCAAGGTGGGATGATTCACATCCAGCATTGCCAACCCGATCCGTAGCTAGTTGCGAGATCCAATTATCCCATCCAAGTCGGCCTTTTGTACGGCCTGATTGTTCCGCGAAACTGGCCTCTTGAATCCTTCTATGACACACAAACAGAGAGCAGCTGCTTGGCGGTGGGATAAAATCCGAAACCGCCTCGTGTCAGAACGGTCACGCAACCGAGCGGAATGGCGAGCGCCAATTCCACTCGGGACATCCTCCCCGACGATAACTCGACGTCCTCGTCGAGACGCCTCGTATTCCCTCGCACTGGTTTCCACAGTTCTCGGCGCTCGGCATGCTTCTCGCGTGGAGCATTCCTCTTGGCTTGGTCCTCTCGCAGGGCCGCCTCCACACGGGTCATCTTCTAGTCTTCTATTGCCTCTTTCCAGACATCATACAGAGCTTCGGTCTTCAGTAGGGGCGACGCTCGCGTTACCGATTCGTCGTCGGATGCACCGTTCCCAAACTCGGGGTCCTCGCTCTCCCGTGCCGTACCGTACCACTCCTCGACTGAAGCCGGAACCTCGGTTTGAACAGAGCTCGGTTCCGGATTCAGGAGGTCAGTCACCTGCTGGAACAAGTCCTTCTGCTCGTCGGACAGCATACACCCCGAGAAGTCCGCGTCCACGCCTTTGTCGGGCGGGATCTCGGGTTTCGGCGACTCCACGGTCTCAGCAACACGCTCAAGCCTCTACTCGTTCACGATAGTCACAGCCTCCGTCTCCACACTCTTCTCAGTGACACGGTGCAAGGGCTTCGACGATACAATCCCTCCATCCGACAACTGTTCCGCGACAAACGCCGACTCGGGAATCAACTAGGATCGTTGAAGATGTTGACGTGGTCGGGCGCCAGACGTCTAGCGTCATCAAGTGGCCACGCGGTACCACTGTCGCCAGCTAGGCAGGGCACGGGCGTGCCAACCCGAGCGAGCCCAGCTCCGGACCTCCTGGCACGCAGCCCGTGTGACGGGTCACAGGACACTGAACTACGATCCGACAGCGGATAACATGACATACATGTTCACCAAGGGGCTTGGGCCACAGCGGGTTGAAATAGTGCGGGACCTGCTTGGCGTCGAAGACGTGGTTGTGGCTGTTGCAAAAGCAAGCCAACAACAATAGAAGACCAGGATCCATGAGTTTTGTTTTGTTTTGTAGTGAGGTGCATTAAAACGCGCCCTTGCATCCCGAAAGGGTTAATGTCATTTTAGAAATTCGATGTCTCTAACGCCACCTAAGACATGACGAGGTCATTCAACGCTACGCTCTCGGGAGTCACTCATATCCTGGTCGTGTCCTACAGATTCGGACCGATAGATATGACAAATGGTTTTTCAGTTCCGACTATCTAAGCAATAAAACCCCAATTGACACAAAGTTATGACAGTTTATTTTGACCAATACAAATCCAGGCAGTCACAGGTATCGAAGTGTCGACCAAGATATCAATTACATGTGAACACTCGATATGAGACGATACCTCCGACATGGGTTAGCTACCGCGTGTTTGGGTCCATGATGGATCGTAAGCGTTGTGCGTGGGAATTTATTTCCCCGAGGGCATGCTGAGGGGTGAATCTAAACTGTGGTGATGTGGGCAGTCTTTTATTGATAGTTTAATATGTGCGGTAAATGAACTTTATTCAATCGTTTCTGTATACAGCCCTGATTTGGCCTATGCTTTTCTAACATTGTCTTCGCTAATGCTATCCCATGCTGGAATGAACTTCTTGGCCACCGCACTTCACTTCTCTTCTGATGACATCTTGCGCATTCGAAGCAGCCGTTCTCTCAGGTTTCTGCGTGATCCATCTTCCGATGGTTCGCCACGCACTGCCGCAAGCCCCGCCGACAATGCGAGCGTTCGCAATCGCATCTTGAACGGCCCCATCAAGCCGACATCTAGCGGCTGAAGCACTGCAGTTGTGTTGGGAGGGAGAGGCACAACCTCGGTGCCGTATGCCGCAAGACCAGCAACAGACTCGTCCGAGACGTGCGACTTGAAGTTGTCCACGTATAGCGCGAGAGGCTCGCGGCCCTCACTCTGACAGTAGTCGGCCGACACACCTTCAATGAACGCCTTCTTCCAGACGTCCTTGTCCATCCATGCATTCTTTTGGACAGCATAGAATGCACCATGAGG
>AWVW02036014.1:0-15270 GCA_000500225.2 Phytophthora pinifolia
ACATTGCACCTTGTATTTTTGCTTTTGCACTTGCTGAATGTAAGTTGCTCTTGACCAACTTGGACTGGAAAAGGTGTATAGCACTGGCCTATAATTTTGTCCAGGAGTGTAGTAGCTGACTGCAAAACCATCAGTATCATGGGCAACATTGGCCCAATGTTGCCCTAAACTTAGTAAAACCCACTGGGATTATACGGTAAAACACCTCTCCCTCCTCTCTCCCATGAGCTCTCGTTGTTCCTCGCTGCTGCTGTCTCGGCGGCCAGCAACCTTCGCCCTGCACCAACGAATCTCGCCGCTTCTCCAAGCCGCGCGGTGGCAGCACTCTGAGTCCAACAGCACAGCGCTCGATGCCGCCAAGCTCAACGGGAACTCGGACGATACCCCCGCAAGCTCTAGTAGGGCGGCCAAGCGCTCCACAGAGCGACGGAAGCGACCGACGGCTGCAGCAGCCAAAGCTGCTGCTGCTGCGTCTGTTTCGATGCCCACTAGGGTGGAGATCAAGGTGGACGCCAAGAAGAGGCCACTTGTGAGCTCGTTCAAGGACGGCAAGCCCTGGATCACCGTCATGGGGCTCGGTGGAGCCGGTAGCAATGCTGTTAACAACATGATCGCGTCGCAGCTTGAAGGGGTGGAGTTTATTGTGGCCAACACGGACTGCCAGGCGCTGGGTCGGTCGCTGGCCCCGCACAAGATCACGCTGGGCAAGGACATCACTAAGGGACTGGGCGCCGGTTCTAAGCCCGAGCTGGGCAAGCGCTCGGCCGAGCAGCAGAAGACTGAAATCCAGCACATGCTACAGGACAGCAACATGCTGTTCATCACGGGCGGCATGGGCGGTGGCACGTGCACGGGAGCGGCGCCCGTCGTGGCCAGCGTGGCCAGAGAGCTCGGTATCTTGACGGTGGGGGTCGTGAGCACGCCCTTCCGCTCAGAAGGACCCAACCGCACGCGACTGGCCCATGCCGGCGTCAAGGAGCTGGCCAAGTACGTCGACACGCTAATTGTTGTGCCCAACCAGAACCTCCTGGCTCTCGCGGACAAGAGCACCACCATGCTGGAGGCGTTCCGGTACGCGGACGACGTGCTGTTAGAAGGAGTCAAGGGCGTCACAGATCTCATCGTCCGGCCAGGCCTCATTAACCTCGATTTTGCTGACATCAAGACCATCCTGTCCAATGCCGGCCGTGCCATCATGGGCTCAGGGATCTCTAACGAGGAAGGCCGCGCTAGGAAAGCTGCGGAGCAGGCACTAGTCAACCCGCTGCTTGGCGACTTGCCTACAGAGTCGGCCCACGGACTGTTGGTGACGATTCGCGGCGGCGAGGACGTGACGCTCTTCGAAGTAGACGAAATCATGGAGATCATCCGCAGCCGCGTGCACGAAGAAGCCAACATCATCTTCGGCACGTGCTACGACCAGTCGCTAGAAGGCTCTGTATACGTTTCCATTATTGTGAGCGGGATCCAGACCGACGTCATCTCGCCGCCTATCGGTAGTGGCCACCTGCCTCTGCAAGAGACCCACAAGCGCACGGAAGGTGGCGAGTTCCAGAAGCCAGATGAGGACAAGCCGGCCACGCAACGAAAGGGATTGTTCAGCCGCTTCTTCTCGCTCTAAAGCGTGGAGTCTTAAGAGCATTGAAAAATACAAGTTGAGCAGCATCGAAAGTGTGAGAACGAGCAGCGAGTGAGCACAGAACCCACTCGGTTTATTCAGATCTTCAATTCGAGAGCTCGGCAACGGCACCCTGAAGGTGCGAGCGTGCGTACTGCAGAAGGTCCACGTCGCGCTTCTCCACTGAAAGCTTAAGGATGCCGTCACTCTGGTCCTTCTCGTACCCGAGGGCCTTTAGGAAAGCCACGCCGCCCACAAGGCTTGCCACGCGCTTGCGGAACACCGGGTTCTCTAGGTTGATCGTCCGGAATTTCTCCTCTTCGGGCTTCTCCAGCAGGTTCTTCACGTACACGTTCAGCGTCTTGAGGGCGGTGAGGCCGTCGTTACCGACGCGGTACTGCTTCAGAATACCTACGTTCTTCGCAATCTTCTCCTTCGGCGAGAGAACGGGGCTCTTCTTCTTCTCTTCCTCCTTCTTGGCGATCACATCCACAGGCGCGATATCAATGGGGGGACCGCCCAGACGACCGCCGCGAGCGTGGCGCTCACGCTTGTCCATCTCAATCTGCTTGCGCAGGCGCTCGCGCTCGCGCTTGGCGTCCTCCTTGTCCCTCTTCATCTTCTCCGCTGCGACTTTCCGTTGAATGGCGTCAATCTCCTCGCGAGCTTCAAGCAGTCCCTGTCCCTCAGTGCGGCGCTTCAGTTCGTTCAGTCGAATATCTTCTTTCTCCTTCTCCTCCCTCTCCGCGCGCTTCTTCGCAATGCGCGCCTTGATTTCCTCCACCTTGGCCGCCTTCTCCTCGGGTGTAAGCACTGGCGCCGTCTTGGACAGGTCCACAAACTTGATGGGCTCGTCAATATCCGCATCCTCCTGGTGGTCGCCCAGCCAGTTGATAGCCACCTCCAGTCCCTGGTTGTCCGTAGCCAGCAGCGCCTTGCGGGAGCGCAGCTCGACAAAGCCCATCTCCTTCAGCTGTGTCAGCAGGTCCTCGTTCACGGGCAGAAAGCCCATCTCCCCTGCCTCCTCCTTCATCTCCTCATCGTCGTCCTGAGGACGACACACGCCCGTCGCCGGGTCGCACACCATGTTGGAGTCCGGCACCGCCGGCTTCGCAACCGGAGCAGGAGGAGCAGGTGCTGGCTTGGGGAAGTTGGGCACGAGGCTGACGTCGTTAAACCTCTTTAGTCGAGCCTCACGGGCTTCTTGGGCTGACAGCGGCTTGGCCACATCGCCAGAGGCGGCACCCAGCGTGACGCCGGGAGACGCAAACGGGTTGAAAGCCGACTGGCGCCACTGCTCGATCTTGGCACGCAGCGCATTGGGGTCGGCGCCCACGAGCTCGTCCACCTTGTTCTTGCTCACGTAGAAGTGGAAGGTGGGGAAGCCGCGCACGCCCAGCGCGCCGATGAGCGAGCGGTTCTGCGCCTCATCAACCTCGAGAAAAACGGCGTCCGTGTACTGATCGCTCAACTGGTGGTAGACGGGCTTGATATGCTGGCACGGGCCGCACCAGACAGCCGAGAAGTCCACCACTACCAGCTTGCCGCCCGCACTCTGCATCTGCGCGTTCCAGTCCGAGTCGCCATGCACTGGAATCACCCCCATTGTCGCTTGAGTTCCTTTTTCGTTCTGGAAGATTGTGTTGCCCACGAATATGGTGTGATGCACATAAGGATATAAAAAAATGTCTTGGTTCAGTAGCAATTTTAATGGCAAAATGAATTTAAAAAATAAAGTTATTTTGACGTCCTTCCGAAAGCTAATTACAGGCGCAGGTCGATGGATCAATCCGTACCTTGCCAGGTCTGTCCAGCAATGTGCACCCGCTGAAACACACTGCCCTAAGACACAACATACACAGCAACTAGCGTACACTCTCCGCATGTCCGTGCAAGTGCGAGCTTCCGGTCTAGCGATCTTCTCCTGGCTATCTACAGGTGGATCAGGTCACTCCGTCGGCGGGGCTCAACTACCCGAGGCTGATATATATTGCGCCTTTCAACAAGAATGGCCAATCAGACCCCAAAAAGGTGGTCCTAAGAAATAGTGGCTAGGGCTAAAGGTAGGATTTGCCAACTGAACGGTGAATATTAATCGAAGGATCACACGAGGCAGCAAGGCCTACGCAGGGGCCCCGATTTGCACAAACACCACCCTTTTAGAAATTAAGGTCCGAATGGCCACATTTCATCGGCCATTCAGTCCTTCGGAAGAGCTATTAATACTAGCATACCATCATTGTCAAAGTTCATGGGTTAGGGTGAATTTTAATGGTAGTGTCATGGTCAGATGGGAAGGCTTCTGAAGGACCGCTTCTCCTACGTAGAACCCTAAAACGGAGGGCGTTTTGGCAGAAAGGCACAATATCTCTTAGACTGCCAAGCAACCCGTGTCGTGCTGCTGATACCGTTCTTCCACCTAACAGGGCTAAACTTTCCTGTATACGGGACTCCGCTTAACCTGATCGCTTCACATGGCTCGACTACCTGCTACTTTCGGGGCTCCGCACTATCCGTCTCTCATTCTTCGCACACGCTAGACCTTGGCTCAAGTGTTCCTGGCACTACTTCGCTTCGGTTTCCAGCAATCACTCAGGCTGCGCTCGTCGGCAGCACTTCGCAAGCTCCAATGTTAGTCCTCTCGCTCGTCTCGCGGCGAATCTAGAACTGAGCGCCTGGTGCTCTACGCAACTTCATGCACGGCCGCAATGCACCGACCTTCTGCGGCTCATCTCGGCCGTACGTTCCCTGAGATCTTGGGCGGTTGTTCTCCGGCGACCCATCAAGGCTCGCGATCCTTCCGCGGCCGCGAGCCCACGGGTTGACCCGCTGTTTGCCGGCCTGTGACCATCCTGCGCTGTCCTGCTGATGCTATATGATATCCTGTCCGTCGGTCCATTGCTGTCGCTCTTGTCCTCGCTGCTGCTGTCCTCCTCGACACTGTCCTTCATGTCCGTGTGGTCGTCCATGGCCTTGCGGTTTCTGTTCCTCTCGCCTGCTGTTCTTCCATGTCAGCTGTCCTTCCTTGAGATTTCACGGTGGCGACTGTGCCATTCCGCCACAATTCTCAGGGGCATTACTCTCTTCCCCTCGCGTGAATCGTCCTCGATTCAGCTGGAAGTAGGGGCCCTGCTTGGTGTTATGCGTCTTCTTTATTCTCGTCCTCGGGAGTTGTGAGCCGGCCGTCCAGCCACAGCTGCTCGTAGTCGCTCAGGCGGCCGCGCTAAGTTGCCACTGAGCAAGCGCTGCACTTCGAATTCCAGCGCGTGCCGCCCAGTTCGTGTGCGGTAGCGGCGTCGCCGAACCTATACTACTTTCTCGCCTGGCTGCAGTCGATCCAAGCGCGGGTGACGCGATGCCAAACTGTCCACGCCTCGCCGTCCTTGGCCAGCAAACACGTACACACGAGCTTCATCTCGCGTGCCGGTACGCGACTCCGCTCGTCGGTATCTGCTGGTACCGTATTCCACTAGTCCTCTGCAACCACGGGTTGTTTGCAGCTGACCGAAAGCATAGAAATGACGCCCCTTCGCAAACCAACCTCCGTCCTTGGACCAACCGAGTGTCGACTTCAATCCAAGAGACGGCTGCACAGGTACGGACGGTCCTTCACGGCTGGAGCTGTTGTGCTGACTATGCTTGGAGTGTGCTCGGTTGTGTCTAATACAGGAGGGGGTGTGACGTCGCAGCGGTGGTGCTACATCTTGACTTCGGGTGGCATCTCCTCGCCCAGTAAATTGCAGTCGTAGCGCGTGAGGGCGCCGAGAACGATGAGACGGCGTCCTGCATCTTTCCGATGGCGAAGGACAGCGTGCCCGGATGCGTGGTGCACGAAGCTCGAGAACATGTCCCAGCAACGTGTTGCTAATGACCTGCGGCACCATGGCTTTGCCACTGTTGGACGAGCCGTCGTGCATCCAGCTGTGGTGGCGGCGGCAGTGATGATGGCGTTCGTGAAGGGGGAATCGCCTCCAGGGGACCAGAAACAGCTGTTCACAAGGGGAACACTCCGGGCTAGTAGCCAGTAAAAACCGGTTTTGTCTCTGAGTACCGGTAGAAAACCAGTACGAACCACGAAATTCCCGCGCATACCCATCGTGGCCACGAGAAGAAGAAAGCAGTCCCCGCAGTTGGCAGTCCTCCAACTTAAAAAATGGAGATGCTGGACGCCCAGACAGCAGTGAACTCGGTCGTGGAGGTGGGGATGGCATTCAAGACGTGCAAGCAGCTTGTGGCATTTGTGAGAGAGAGTGCGTTACAGCAAAAGAAGCGAGTGAAGGTGGACCCCACGAAGAAAGGAGGCAAAACCCGTGTATTGCGCTTGGGGATGCGGGGGGTCGCTGCTTGCTGGCGGCTCTGGTCTTGGCGGCTCTGTCTTGGTCGCTGTGGTCCAGAGGCGGCGCTGTGGCCACTCCTGTCCCCGCACGAGATGGTCGCCCAGAACTGGGCCATCGTCATCGTCTTCATTGTGGAGGCATGGCGAATAGTGCCGGTTGAGTCGGTTACGGGCTTTCGCAGATGTGCATACTTAGTCTTCCGTGACTTTGGGCGGCTGTACGACACTTTCGATTGCTTTGCTTGTTTGCGCTTCGCTGCGCGCTGCGCGTACGTCGGCACGCCGGACATGCTGTGGAGGGGCGACTCGTGATATGAAAGCGTACTTTGCAGAGTGGCAGGCTGAATCACTAAGTGCGTGATCCCTTTTTGTCGAACTGTTCCCCTTGTGTCAGTGAACAGCTGTTTCTGGTCCCCTGGAGGCGATTCCCCGTTCGTGAAGCAAGAGCTCCAGCTGGACAGGCTTTGTTCATGACGCTGTTGCACAAGACGGCGGAGACACCGGCGAGCCCGCAAATGGCCAGTCCTGATGCTCCCTTGAAGGCTAGGGCCCAGTACACAGCAGGCAGGATGATTATGCTCTCTCCCTCGTCTACTTCTGCATGCACCAGTCCGTCGCAGGCCACAAATACTCGTCGTCCTCGATAAGCACTGCGCCGCTTCAGTGTCTGCACCACGTCTTCATCCGTGAGCTGCACAATCCCCACCTCAGCAGCTTCAACCCGCTGCACTACCACCGCTTTTATCACATCTTGCGCAGCCCGATCAATCTCGTCTTCTAGTTCTTTGAGTTGCTCCGGTCCAGCCACACTGGGTCACGGCCATCACCTGGCGTTGAATCACCAGCGGCACGAACTGCTATAGCGCTGGTCCCCATGGCTTGCCACCGCTGCGGCTACGGCAGCCGGCGTGAGCCGTTCCTCAGGCTGCTTGCTCGTGTCTCTAATGGCGGGGTCGTCATCTCCTCAGCGTCTCCCGTCGACACGGATCCTCTGGACAAAGCATCTGCCACCGAGTTCTCGCCCTGGTCGATACACGACCTCGAAAGCAAACTCCTGGAGAGTCAAGTCCCAGCGATGCAACCGTCCTGCTGCCTTCGCCGTCATGAGCCACTTGAGGGCCACGTGGTCGGTACGCGCCGTCCGAACAGATGGGGGCGGAATAGCCGCACAGCCCAGACCACTGCCAGACATTCTAGTTCTGAAATGCTGTACTTGGATTCGGCAGGGTTGTTCACCTTTGATGCATATGATATGGGCTGATCACCATTGCCCTGATCCTGCTACGAGAGTACAAGTCTTGGAAGCATCGATTGCCAACTCGAAAGGCAACTCGTAATCTGGGTAAATTAGCACTGGTTTCCGGCTCAACCAAGCTTTGGCCCACTTGAAGGCTCCTTCCTGCTCGTCATTCCACCTCCATTCACTATTCTTCCTCAACAGCCGTGTCAGCGGCGACATAAGTGCCCCGAAGAAAGGCATGAACCTCCGGTAGTATCCCGCAACGCGACAAATCTTCGGGCTGCGGCCGCATCAGTTGGTCGCGGGAAGTCGGCCACAGTCTTCACCAGCCGCGCCGTCGGCTGTATCCCTGCTGGCGTCAGATCATACCCCAAATATTACATCTTGGTGGCAACAAATGAACACTTCGACGCCTTCAAGCTCAGTCCCGCAGCAGACAGTCTCACCAGCACCACGGCCAACTCGACCACGTGCCTCGCCACAATTCCCTTCGAGAAGATAATCATGTCGTCTAGGTACACCAGGTAGCATACCAAGTCAAACCCCGCAGCACACAGTCCATGAGCCGTTGGAAAGTGCCTGGGGCATTGCACAGTCCGAAGGGCATGCGGCTGCTGGGTGGCTTCGGGGACATGTTTGTGGATCCCTCCAAGCGCCCTGGGCGTACCGACTTGCTGACGGCTAGCATTAGACCCCCAAATTAGAATTTGATCACTACACGGAGAGCTGGCCAATCGAGGTACATAGAGGTGAGACACGGTGAGGGTCTGCTCCTCTGGCCGAGTTGTGGTCTTGTGATCAATTTGGGTCAAGCTGAGAAAAGCGCGGATTCCAATCGATTGCTCATCTCGTGAGTGCGATTCGAGCTCACATGAATTCCTCGTGCTTTTCACTCATTCCCCCGTCGTCATTCCTCAATATCTCGTCTACCAACTGATTCACATGGCTCGCTCCAATTCCACCTCTCGCCCCACGTCTTCTACGCCCCCGTTGGGCACCGGAGCGCCGGCGCCGCGCTCCGGTTGAACGTCTGGAGCTACGCAAGTAAGACGCAATGCAAGAAGGCGCCGGCAGCTTCGACTCGAGACCGCAGTGGGTGATGTAGATAGTGATGCAAGCGATTCTAGTGATATGAGCACAGCGTACTAGGATTTTTTAATATAGTTTGATGTATGCAATTCGGAAGCAGGCCACTTCGTCAGAATTCAACAATCCAACTCAATGTTAGCCTTTTTGTGCGGTTAGTGCACGGATAAGTTCATTATCTGTGTTCGCACTGTGCATCGATGCAATTGTTCAGAAGGAGACGGAATCGGGAAATATGAGTTCGATTATGCGATTGGACACTACCACGCATGATGGTCATCTTCTGGTATCGAGGCCTATTGACACGGAAACGCATGTGCCGATCAAACAACAGCCATACCACATGTTAAAGGCCGAGGGTGAAGAGTATCCTGGCATCCATAATCGCATCGACCAGATCGATGTGCCCATCTCTTTCGGATCACGTAATCACCAAGTCGCTCTCGCCCTAGAATGATGGTATATGCCAGGCTGATTACTGGTGTCGGAATGATGGTGCCATATCGATCCAATCTTCTTGGTGTGGCGTACTCCAGTTCCGTCTCACTTTGGTCGATTTCCATCACTCTGGCCTCCAACTGTCACTCTCCGGTGGTTCCTCGCTGGTCATTCTTTATTCTGCGTCTGCACTTCATTTGCTTCACCACACGTACATGTAGTGCGGTGTATACCCGGGACTGAGAATGTATCTACCGGTCCCATCCGTAGCCAGCAATAGACCGCGAATAAGGCGAGTTGGTAGGATTGTCTTCAGGGAGCCATCTTGGGATGTTAAGCCATTCACACCACTGGCACCACTGTTTTTCCACGTGCTGCTGTACTTCTTCCCTGATGTCGAGGCCAGAGATTGGGACCGACGTTGTCCAAGATGTTCCGCTTTCAGACCATCTCGACTTGACGGCTTTAGGAAGTGGCTTGGGAATGAAGTGGTCATGATCACTGGGGCAAATACCATCACCATATGTCGTACAGCAGGCATTCGACAGAAAACACATACACAGGCTGCGCTTTCTTCCTGATACCGGGTCGACAAACTCCGGTAGTTGCTTTAGCACGTCTTTCGGGATCCGTCCAAGTCGTGTCTGACCGTCTCCGTGCTGTGGAAGTTGATTTCTAGTCGCAGCTCGCTTGTCGGACCCATTTCGAGTCCCTCGTGCCTCCGCTCCGGCCCGGACACTTTCGACTTGGTGGTGAACTTTCACAAACAGTAGGCTGTCGTCAGTAGAGCATCGCTTCTGAACGGCACCAAGATCATCTCCCACTTCTGCTGCGCTGCAAAAATCTTCCAGGAGATCGTTAATCCAGTACACCAGCGACGGCAGCTCTGGTATACTCCAATTCACCTGCGTCAATGTCTGCTCGATGAATTCCACCATGTGGTGAGCCAGCGCAATTAGCTCCGTACAGTAAAATTGTCGGGCGATGCAATCTGCTATATCTTCAATCGACGTGGCGGGAGTTGCAGCAGTGAACTCGGCTGTTGCTGACAAATTGTCAAAATTGGAACCACCGCTTGCCAACCACGCCATGCGATCGCCTTGTGTCAGTCTCGCGAAGTGCCGAATCGATAAACCACCGAACCGAACCGGATATCGTAAATTCGCGTGCACACACCAGGTAGAGCATTGAACTTCACATGCTCAGACCGAACCAGATTAGACAGTGAAATATTCAACCATGTATTAAAGATAATATAGACTCACATTTGCGGGACATTCGATCTTGCGTGAATGATGCATGGGACGCGCTCCAGTTCCTCGTGATTTACTTGGTTTACCAGCGTGCGTGCAAACGTACGACCTGCTGTAGTAAGGGAACTCATCTGATCAGACGAGGTCTCCTTCATCCGCTCATTAATCAGTTTTGTAGCTGTCCACCCTCGAGATTTGAATACACGTACACGTACACAAAGGAAGAACAACATTTACAGAAAGGTGTTCAGTGTTAAATGATGGAGCCAGTCTCAAACTGACGACCCAGTCTTAGACTGAGTGCAGTAATTTCACCGTACCTGATATGTTCGCCTCCAATACGCAGCCAGGTAAGATTCGAGATCATCCTAGCTCTCGAACGCGGTGTGGACAACGGGCGGGATCCACGCCGGCATCCCGGGCGTGCCATCGCCGGTAACCGTCTCCGTGTTGTCCTCACCAGTATGTGTGAACTTGACTTGGCTGCTAGTGTTCTCGTCATCAGATGAGCCGCTCGACGACAACACCAGCAGCTTACGGGGTGATAGGCCATGAATGGCGCTCCTAGTGGTGGTAACACAGTTCCACACGATGCGGGCATACAAGTGCCGCATAGGGTCGCTCAGACCATAACTGATCGGGAGGCCAAGAATGGCGCTCCTAGTGTGGGTAACATAGTTCCACACCCGAGAAGCAGTTCGAGTCTGCAAGAGGTCTGGTGGAACACCAGCCTCGGATCGATATAATCGATCGGGAGCCTTTAGCCCAGGTCCCACCGAGTCAACCCGGGATGGTGTTTTCTCTGGCACCACATCCGAGAGCTCCCTCAGCAAAGGATACACCGGATCCTTCGGGTTCTTGAGGATATCAGACCCAGCGCGCGCCGCTTACGAATCTCCTCCAGGATGTCCTCGTCCATAACCGAGGAGGAGTTCAACTCCTCAGGAGTGGGCTCAGGTCTTATGAGCACCATCTCCGAGATCACGCCGGCCTTTAACTCGGCCGAGAAGTTGTCGTAAGACAACCCCTCGAGGTTCAGCAACTCTGACACCTCGGGCAGTGGCTCCAACCGGACGCCGTCTGCCTTGATCCGTAGACCCGTCCATCGATAATGCGGTAGTACTCCCTCCGGACCGGGGATTCCGGCACGAGATAGACCTCGTGCCTGGCACAAAGTACTGTGTCCCACGCCACGCGGACAGTGTGAAGTCATTGGTGACTTCTTTGCCGCCAAGCAAAAGGCAGGCATGGTGCGTGATTTCAAGTCTCCGCACTCGACGCCCACCTTCTGCGTTCGGAAGCCGAACGGGAAGTGGCGTCTGGTTCATGATTTCAACAAGCTGAACACTGGCACAGACACCGATACCCCGCACGGATGTTCTACTGAACAACATGGCAGGTTGTACGCTGTGCAGTGTCCTGGATCTGTTAGATGGATACTATCAGATCCTGATGCGCGAAAGCGACATCCCACTCATGGCGGTGAATACCCCGAGCGGTATGCTTTGATGCCACAAGGGCTGTCAAACGCCCCAGCGACCTTTAATCCGCGTGCTGGACAGACTTGGAGTGGCGCTTGGACTTGCTTCTGCGGTGGGTTATGTCCGAATATGTCCGAACTTCTGACATTTCTCACAGAACTCCAGTCGGTCCGGGTTTTCACGCCTTGGGGACTGCCATCCCAACCGTGGAGACTGTCCTCCGGGATGAGGACTTGCAGGTCCAGGCGGGCGCCGTCCAGAATTTTCCATAGCGCGGAACACCAGACCGCGAATTTCCGCCTACTCCTGGTCGTTGTGCTCGAGGTAACTCCATCCGGACTTTCACGTCCGGGGTCTGCCAACTCAGGTTGAGCTGGCTTGGCCTCTTCGACTTCATCCTCGAAACGCACGCGGGGTTCTTCGCTCTCATCTGGCTCAGATTCGGCAGTGGCAACGTACGCACGCCCTTGACGTCTCGGCTTGAAACGTCCAGGCGGAGTGTTGACAGCTCGGAAGTCACGCGTCCGGGCGGGTGGAGTATTATATCCTCCGTCCAAGCTCAGGTCTTCGTCCTGTTGTAGCACGAACTCTAAGTCTTCCAGACGACGGAACCTCTGATTGCGTAGCACCGGCTTCAGTTGTGGATCTCTCAGATTCTTCATGAAACGCTTGATGTGCTGGGTGCACTCAGTCTTCGACTTCCGGAAACGGACATCTGCCTTGACTCCAGCCTCGATCAGGCGATATACAGAAACTCCAACGCAGTCTCAGCCGACTTCTGCTTCATCGTAAAGTATCGGTCAGCCTCGGGCGTAGCATCCTTCTTCCGGAACGCTTTTGAGAGCTTGCTCCAATCCTGCTGGACATGCTTGCTCAGCTGACCGCGCCAGTTCCGGACTGCAGACGACATCTTCATCTTGAGCTCGCTGAGTTTGGTCCGCTCTGACCATCCCGCTTGGGATGCCATGTTGGATAACCTTTCCCACCAGCTCCGACGATCACCATGCGAAGCCTTCTCATCAAACTTCTCTAGCGTCGCTGAATTGACGTAGGGCCGAACGCTTAGCAGTGTTGCTCCAGTCTTGGAGGTGCCGGGCGTGACCACGGACGTGAATCGATCGTCGTTCGAGCTGTCACTCCTCAGGCTGTCGTCGTCGTCCGAGCTTGAACTCGAGCTTGAGTCCGAGCTGGACGGTGAGTCATCCCGACGGCGCGACTTCTTGGGCGGTTTCTTCCTCTTGTCCGACTTCTTCGTCTCCTTCGTCGCCTCTTCCTTCATAGTCGGCTTAGCCTGTGTCCTGGAGATAGTGGCCCGGGACGCCTGCGACTTGGTAGACTTGGGCGGCACCACATCGGCACTGCCTTCAGGCTTAGCAGTCTGGGAGGAAGAACTTTGGGGAAGCCACGATACGGTGGCTCCCGGGATAATCGCACTGAGTTGTGCCAAAGCGACTTCCGAGAGGTTCTTCTGGCCCGTCGCTGTCCGGACGGAAGATGCGTTTCCAGTGTTGACGCCAGTCCAACTGGTTGTTCGTTCGAGGTTGTCACCCCTTTGAACAATTGCTGGATCGGGGGAAGGAGCTGTCTGTTCAAGCTTGGCTTGGGCATTAGATGCCTGAAGATCACGAATCTGGCTCGCCTGAAACCGCTGCATATTCAGCGCGGACTCTCTCTCTCGTTGGCGCTCGGCTTCAATTGCTTCCAGACGCAGTCGCATGGCTTCTTTGTTCTGCAGGTCTTGTTCAGCCCAGGCAGCACGTTCGGAGGTGAGCTGAGCCTCGGCCTCGGCTTGGCGATCTCGGACGAGCTGCACCGCAGCAGCTTCCAGACGCTCACGCTCAGTCTGGGTAGCCTGGAGACGCGCCGCTTCGACGAGGGCTTCTACGTCCGGGGTTCGGTTGGCTTGAGCTGCCTGAACAGTTTGCTTCCCCTGAGACGCTTGGACTGAGGCCTCGTACAGGCGTCGCTCGGCTTCCTGAGCCTGTTGCTCCGACTCGCGAACTGCTCGCGCAGCTTCTTCGAACCTCTGCAAAACTTCAGCATCTGGGACGACAGTCCCTGGCGTCGAAATCTTCTCTTCCAACTTCCGGACCATCTCGTTCAGCTTCTGGACTTGATGCAAGGCATTCTCCGCGACCTCGGCCGGACCAGATCTGACCGAGACACTTGATCGTCTGGACCTGCCAGAACGATATGAGCGTCGCGATTGATCCGAACGACGTGATGGAGATCGGTCTCTCGAGTAATGCTCGATCTTTTCCGACCATGGGACCTGGTGTCTATCATCACTTGAGTCAGACTCAGACGACGAACTCCAATCTGATTGTCTTCGAGATCGTCTCGACGTGCGTGTCTTGGACGTCTTGGTACTAACCACAGACTCTGCCATAATAGTATCATCTTGGCTGGCCTTGACATCCAGTCCGGGAATGAATTGACGCGTGACATGGAAACCCATCGCCCCAGTCCCAGCCGACACTCCAGTCGGGGCTCGTGCGGACATCACCATCTGGCCGTGACCGGCAAATGGCATGTGTGGCGCCGCACTATTCCCAAACGACGAGTCTGTCGAACTGTTCCTTGACACATACGACTCGGACGTCGCACCAAGAGAAGAGTCATCAGTCACACCAACTATGTTCGGGACAGGGTCCGAAGCTGGGCGACCGGTTGACTCAGAGTCTTGGCCAGACGTCACTTGAGCCGACGGGGTCTGGATGGACATATCCTCGAGCGTCGAATCTCGGATGGACACCTCAGACGGAGTCCCAGCTGAGCTCTCATACCCGCGAACTCGCTTTGGCTCAGGTTTCTCGGCAGCGGATGCAGCTGGACTCCGATGAAGACGAAGACCGGTGAACTTCAGACGCAGGCAATATACTCGACCGAGCAGGTCAAGCTCGTAGTCTGTCATCAGCGAGTCTCCATCTTCGTCTTCCTTTTGAACGTCCGTAGTGGGTTGGTGTTCGGGTTCCGTTCGAGCTTCCAGAGCTGAGCGAATCCTGAACTTGGTTCCAGCCGTCAGCTGCTTCCACTCGATGAACTCAGCCGTAAGCAGGGTTTGTGCGTCTCCAACCAGACCTTGGACGAGGCTCTCTGCCACCTTGGCCACTGCAGCCGTCGTCCAGGCTGGGATCAGGTTTACGAACTCGAACCCCGCTTCGTGAAGAAGAGTCTGCAAGATCGCGACACATTCCCAGGGTTCGAGAATCCCAGCCGGGACCTCAAGCGCAGTGAGGTCTTGAGCAGCAGCCAAATCTCGTCGCTTCAGGTCCAATTCAGCAACCCACGCTTGGACGATGTCCCCGGAAGTCGCTCTCGCTGCCAGGTACTTGGACGTCTCGAGTGTGGTTGTCAACCAAGGCATGGGGTCCGGACGGTTCACCGGCCAAATGTATTCCACATTTGGCGGCAACACATATTCAGACCGAACATGCTCCCATCTGGACACCTGCGCTGCCGCATACGTCCTCGCCGCTTCATCTCTCGACAGCAAATCCGAGGACCCTGAGAGGTCGACCCCGGACGACAGCCATCGGCACAGCCGATCCGGTCGAAGACTTGTCTTCTGGGGTCGTCAAAGCTTCAACAACCTGAACAGATTCGCCTTCTGGGACCGGCGGMAGCGTAGCAACTTGAGCGGCGGGTTTCTCYTCCGCATCCAARGTCCGCGACAGTCCTTCATCTTGACCGGGCGAAGAGGAGTCCGAAACTCRACTCCTCGYCCGGGACCTTTCCACGTCGGCGCCTCCCTCAGACGCCTTGGCGGGCTCGTCCAGACCGGACTTGCCCTCATCGGCGTTCGGACCACTTCCAGT
>KV731134.1:1313-18909 GCA_000500225.2 Phytophthora pinifolia
CGCGACCAAGCTCGGTCAGACGATGACATGGAGAGGACTCGCGCGATGGCGTACGCCCTCTTGCGGCCTCCCCTTCCGACCGACAGCGAGAGTAGGCGCGATCACCTCTCGGCTCGTTCACCAGCAGATCGTGTACAAGTCCTGCAAACAAGTTCTCCTGCTGCTCCGGTTTCGGGCAGAGAGCTTGCCGATGTGCTGGTTCAGAACGCCGAGTTGCGCCGAGACAATGACGCGCTGACTCGGCGCATGAACTCGGCTCTTGCTGACTCAGCTCGGCTGAACCAAGAATTCGCTGCCTTGGTCCGGGAGCGCGACGAGTGGAAGAGGTCATCGGACGCGCAATCTCTCATGGTTGCGTCGTTCGGCTTGGATGTCAAGTGAGAGGGTCGACTCGGGTGCTCAACAGCCGAGTTGATGATTCGAATGCCGTCCTTGAAGATCTCCACCGTCAGCTCAAGGAGCCGACTCGCCGACATCCAGCAGCTCACGACTCAACTGACTGAGGGTCAGAGAGCCTACGCGGCACTCCAGGGTGTGGCGTCGACCTACTTTCGCCAGGTTCAGGACGCCACTTTGGTCGTCTCAAGTGGAGGTCCTAGCCACAAGCTTCGCCTGGCCAGCCCGACGATCGCGTCTTTGCGCCGGACCGTCGAGAAGCAGAAGCAACTCCTTCGTCACGCTGGGCGGACTTTTGTGACTGACCCAGCGTTGGCGGTCGCAGCAGCTTCTGGGGTTGACGTTCCGGGTCTATCTCCAGCCGAGCTTTACATCAACGCCCGGCTGTGCCGCCTGTTAGAAAGTCGGCGGCCCGAACTCTCCAAGCTTCGCGATGGAGAACCTCACGAGATCGTCTTGCAGGTCGGAGGCACGCCGAGCTCTTCTGCGCCAATGTCAGCTCCTCCGCTGAGTTCTGGCAATCGGAGTGGATGATAATGTTCGCTCCTGTGGCCATGGCTCAGGCGAAATGGCCAATTCTCGGCCCAGGGCTGACCCAGCCGGTGAACAGCGCCAGCATCAACGAGTTGGTAGAAGACACGGTGCTGCTGCTGAGAGCTATGGGATACCGCTGCAATGGTCGCCCGAATAGTTTAATCCTGTCAGGCTGGGAACTTCGCCGGCGAAGCGCAAGGACAATGAGCCCATCTACGATTTCCTGACTCGGCTAAACGGATACGCCCGTACGGCGAAGATCCAGTACGAGAAGGGAGGAGCTGCCGCCGCTGATCATGTAGAACAATTCCTCCTCAACTGCGGCGATGATGCGATCATGGACCTGCTGTATCCGCTTCAACTCAACGACATCAGCCGAGTCGAGCAGATCATCAATCGGAAGATCATCGGCGAGAAGCGGAAGAAGCAGCGCGACAGGTTGGTGCCGAGACACCAGGCGCAGTGAGCATCGGAGAAGCGATCGCCGAGATGGACGACAAGAGGGCCGTCGAGATGACCGCCGAAGCCGCCGGGATGATAGTCGAGACCGCCGTGTCACTTCAGCTGAAGCCTCTGTCGACGACTTGTACGCAGGTACTGACCAACGCTACTCACGTGGGTATGGGTCGTCGGAGAACAAGAGCGCCTACAGCGATTCCGACGAGTCTGACCCAGACCAAAGCCGAGACTACCTTGATGCCGGACACTCAAGTGACCGCAACAGGAACTCGGCGGGTGACCAAGCTGACAGACGCTACAACTCAGCTAGCCGGCCTTCTACCCCGACGGGATACCAAAACCGCCGAGATGACTCGCGCGAACGACCACGTTACGGCCCTTGTGCAGCGTGCGGGTTAGATGGTCATTCTGCGCACTACTTCCGCAAGCGTTGCAAGTTCTGCATGCAAGTCCATGAAGTCGGCCGCTGCGAGCTGTTCCAACGACTGAAGAAACTCACCAAGTTCGTCAGAACGTCGGTCGACAAGTCAACGGTACCGGCCGATCTCTAAGATATCTTCGAGCCGAAGCCTTTAAACTAGGTGGCCCGCCAACCATGACTGGGCTGGATACTAGCGGGCTGCCACAGTCAGCTGAACCTGCACTCGACGCGAACTATGTGTTTGCGTTCGTGGGTGAAGCGCAACGGCCCGAGGTATGGAGTGAGAAAAGCGATGGAACTGATAGTGAAAATGACGGAAATGATGAATTCGGCGGTCCAAAGGAAGAAAGCCGAGTTATTACGAGTGCGGCAGCCGAGCTCAGACGAGTAGCCGAGACTGGTGGCCAGCCCAAGATGGTACAGTTGAACCCAGGAGAACGTCTGGGGTGGTGGTCAGCGAGGAAGTTCGACCGCCGAGTCCGTATGCGTGCGTTGGTGAATGGAGCAGTGAATGACAAGCCGACTAGGATCTTGCTTGATACTGGGGCAAATGTCTCGGCGGTGAGTGCTCAGTTCGCGAGGCGGCTGCGGTTGATGAGCAAGGCACGCCATGATATAGAAATTGATGTCCAAGGTATCGGTAAGTGTAAGGTGCCCACCACAGCTCGAGTGACGGTGAAAATTACACTCGGCTGGCAAATTGTTTACGAGTTCAGCGTCTGGATTATGGATCATCACGCTGGGGTCGACCTGATCCTTGGAACTGATTTCATGATAACAGCTGGGATCCGGCTCGATCTGTACAACTCGACCGCAAAGCTCCCGGACGAAGTAGTGATCCCTCTCCTCAAGTCTACGCGGAGCAATGTGAGTCATCATGCGGGGCAGAAGTCAATGGGGGACCGGTGGGATCGCTGACTATACAAAGCCGGTTCACCGCTGAGTTCAACTTGGCGCAACGCCCGCCGAGTTCAACGACTCATGAGCTTTGGACTAGACGGACGAAAGACTGGGTGCCCACGATAGTGCATAATTCGCGCGGCCGTGCCGTACGAGTGTTGATTACCAATGTGAGCGGCAGACTCGTGTGGTGCCCAGCTCACTTCCCGTTGGTCACGTGGGTCCCACTCGGCGAGTTACCAGCCGACAACGGATATGTACTACCGGACTCAGCGAAGTATACAGACTGGCAGGTGCTGGCTTATGAGGCAGCGATTGACAAGACCCTGCTGGCCAAGGAACAGCAGCTGTACGACGAATGGCTCGAACGACAGCCTCCCGCGGTTGAGAGACGCGAGTATGAGACGCCCACGGGGGTAATGAGACGAAATAAGCCGCCGGATGAAGAAATGACTTTGACGTGCGCTGAGCAATGGGAACGCGAATTGGATCTACGATCGTCGAGCGGTGGATCTGACGCTAGTGGTGATTCAATAGCCATGGCACCGAGTTCGGATGGTACATCCGCCGAGTTGAAGGATACGGCGAAAGTGGCTGGGATCGCAGAAGTCGGTGAGTCTGAAGACATAGAGCAACGGCATGTGAGCTCGGCTACTTGCGATGAGACCGCCGACTCGGGGGTAACTTCCACTTCCACGGGTACACCAACAGCCGAGATGGCTGAGCTGCTTGAACGATCTGCCCAACTGAGATCAGACTTGAATGGTGGTAACTCGGTTGGTCGAGACGCCGCCGAACCCCTCGAAGGTGAGATCGATGTAAGCACGAGGCACTAAGTGAAAACCAAGAAACAGACCTTGAGCTCCGATTCATAGCAGCCATGACAGCATGTGAGGCTAGCAAAGACTCAGACGACGACTCAGCGGAAGCAACTCTGTCACCAGCCGAGTATGAGAACTCAGCTAATGAGATAGATCTGGAAGACTACGCCCACGAGTTAGCGTTCTTGCCAGACATGACGGATCTGGAGCCCGCCCAGTTGGATTACACTGGACCTAACGTGGTGAGCAAGTCACATACGACGGCTGGGCAAGTAAGGCTGGTATGCACGCTGAAGCGCCACGAGAATATCATGATCTCGAGTGGCAACGCGCTTCCACCACCAACTTACGGAGTCGTGTGCGACATTGATGTCGAAGGACACAAGCCGATCAAACAAAGAGCTCGGCGGACTCCACTTAAACACCTCAAGAAGCTCTACGAGCTCCTGAAGGGTCTGTTGAAAGCAGGACTGATAGCATTCTCAAGAAGAATGGGGTGGATATACGGTTGTGTATTGACTATAAGATGGTGAACGCTATCACGAAGCTGATGAAATATGCTATGCTGCTCGTCGATGACCTGCTGACTGAGCTGGAGCAATATCTGTGGTTTGCTCGCTCGACGCTGCAAGTGGATTTTGGGCTGTGATGATGACTCGGCGGGCGAGAAGTATCTCAGCGTTTATCTGCGCACTGGGGCACTTTGAGTGGCTCCGTATGCCCTTCGGGTTGAAGAATGCGCCGATGATATACCAACGGTTGATCGACAACGCTCTATGGGGCTATGGTCAGCCGAGGGGTGGCTGGGTAGCGTATGCTGAACGCGTCCGCCTGGCTGAAGCTGCGGCAACGACTCAGCGGAACCAGTCTGCTGAACCAGTACCTCAGCTGACATGCCCGGCGCCGAGTCTGACGACAAAATTCGAGACTGATCATCGCGCTATAGCCGAGTCGGACGCCATGCAAGACCTGGTGAATGACCCTGATGGTGATATGTTCAGCAATGGTGAACCAGATGAGTCAACACTGGTTCCGGTGTTTGAACGCCTATCATCTGTGGATGACATCTGTTTCGGTGGTGTAACATTTGATGATTGCTTGGTGACGCTTGACACGCTATTGAAGCGATTCGCTGAATGCAGGATCAGCGTCAGCTTCACGAAGAGCATCTTCGTGAAGCCCTGTGTGGATTTCCTGTCTCACGAGGTCACACCAAGTGGAATTCGAGCCAACCCGAAAAAGATCGCTGCGATCGCCGAGTTGCCGTTCCCGACTTCTAAGAAAGGAATGCAAGCGTTCTTGGGGGCACTGAACTATTACAGCAGGTTCATCCAGAACCTGGCTGTGTATGGGGCAGTGCTCTATCAGGTCAACGAAGATGATTTCGCTACCTCACCGCAGCAAAAGCTTCATTCGCCGAGTTGAAAACACGCGTCGCTGCAGCGCCGATTCTACGGCATTTTGACTCGGCGAAGGATGTGTACATCATGTTCTTTGCCAATGACTGGGCGTTGAGTAGTACACTGCTTCAGATGCACGACGACAAACTCCATCCGGTCCGCTTCTGTGGGCGTGTCTTGAAGGAGAACGAAGTCAACTACCACTAGGCGGAGAAAGAAGCACTCGCCCTGCTGCAGATACTGATGATCTGTTACACTCTGCTGGCCGGGAAGACGATCCATGTGTACACACGGTTCTCCACCCTGGAGTGGGTGTTCACATCTAAGACACTGTATGTGGGTGGAAGAAGGGGAGGTGTCTCCAGACCTTGAGCTTGGCGGATCCGCGCGTGGTACGGGAAGCAGCTTGAGCAGCTCGCTTCCTCAACTCGGCGATCGGATGACTCAACGCTTCCGGAAGAACAGCTGCAGAAGCAGACACAGCAATCGCCAAGTCCGTCCCATCCGAGGGCGAAGCAACCACTGCAGCCGAGCCCGACTGAGTCGTGACTGCAGGCTGAGCTGGATGAGAACTCGGTCCTGAGGCAGAAGACGCTGCGGAAGTAGTCGCGGTGCTGGTAGACGACTCGACTCGACTCGACTTCTTGCCCGCCGAGACCTCGCGTGGCTTCGCTGACTTGGCTCGAGCCACAGCCTTCTTCTTGCCGGCTGACTTCGACTCAGCTACCGAGTGACGAGGTCTCTTGGAAGCTGACTGAGGGGAAACTGGACGGGGTCGTTTGGCCGGAGTTCTTGGAAGCTGACTGAGGGGAAACTGGACGGTCGTATGGCCGGAGTCTTCTTGGAGGGTTGGGCGAGGTTGGTTTCGACACAACCTGCACAACCTCGATCGGAGAACCCTCTTTACTGTCACCATTAGAGTCGGGATGGTCTGCCGCCGAGCTGGGCTGAGGAGAAACTTGAATCCCTTGATCGGAGCCAGCCGGAGACGACAAGTCGACTGTCGACTCAGCGGAGCTCGAGGAATCCGGTGGTGGAGACGAATGTGCGAGAACATCGGCATCGGTGGCAGCCATGTCCTCAAGCATAGCTCGGCTGATGGCACGGGTATCCCGTGAAGCCTTCCGCGAGGGACGACAGGGAAGCAGCGACGAGCCAGTCACTGGAACCGTTGGTTTGGGCGTGACAACCACCATGGTGGTGGAAGAAGAGCGAGCCGAAGCTCTCGAGGAACTCAAAGAGCCAGCTGAGACTGGCGGAGACTGCGTCTGACTCGACGACACCAGAAGACTCGGCGGACCGGGAAAAGCCACGGGGGCACGGGACGAGTGGACAACGCTGGGCGAACTGGACACCGCCAGAACTGGCGAGCATGGAGAACCCGGCGGCCGCGAGGAACCCGCCGATTGTAGTCCAACCGAACTCAGCGAAGTCAGCACCTCAGCAGCGGTGGCTCTTTGGGAAGCTCCTTGAACACCCAGCGCCGACGGTTCTCATTTCTTCGCCGAGACGCGCAATACCTTGTTCGCGCTCGGCGTGTCGGTGTTGCGAGTTGCTTTTGGTAGCAGGGGCGGACGTTCCCCGTTGAGCAACACCTTGGTCATCATCATCATCATCATCGTCCGCATCATTCTCGAGCTCGGCAGCGAGATTGCGTTCCACTGGGCGCGGATTACCCATCCGGCTCACTTGGAGCGACAACTCGTCAACCTCCTCGAGCATCTCCGCCACCGACTTCACTCCATCGGCGGCCTCCTTCTCCTCGTACTCTTCATCACTTCCTTCATCCTCTCCTTGGTCTTCAGTCTCATCTTCGTCGAGCCGGACATTGTTGACCGCGTCCATCGTCATATCAGCGATCAGCCCACCAGCTGAGTTGGGCTCAACCATGGGTGAGCCCACAGTGGTCGCTGGGCTTGCTCCACTCGGCGTTGACGATCCCTTGACCATCCTGCTCAATACTCGAAGCTTGGTTACTTGGTACCTACGACAAAACACGCACACCCCTGTTCCCGGGTCGCGGCACCAGTTGTGGTATTGCGGTAATCACAAAAACGTCAGATGTGGTTCCTTAGCAACAAACACAACAATCGCCGAGTCGAAGTCGGCGCTTGTTGGCCTGCGCTGAGTTGCCCCAGCGGTTCGACCCTTCCGGGACAGTAGGTGTCTTGCTTCCGCTGACACCAGGCAACCAAGCCAGTCCCACCAGAGGTCAGTTGAGCTCGCTGCCTCTTGGACAAACTCCGTGCCCTCCGCCAAAGGACGGACCACGGCGCGCAAGCGCTTTTACGGGTCACCGAGAGCAAAGGCTTCTCGGCTAGAAGTGTCACGGCACCCGGGCTATCCGCCGTACCGACCCGCTGAGTAGCGGGGTTTTCCAGCGCACGAAGCGAGACACACCCTTCCCCGGGCCGACTTGAGCTCTTGGCGCTGCCAGGCGGTCGAACTCTACAAGTTATGCCTCTCGAGTTCAACGGCAGGCATAATCCAGCCCACGCAGGGACTCACCGGAAGAGTATACGCTGTTCTTGGACTTGGAAGATTCTGCTCTGTTATTTGTTATGTCTGACAAGACGGGTGCTGCAGCAGTGGTGCGCAACCTCAAGGTCGTCCTCGCCAGCGACCGCCACCAGTGGCACGTCGTCGTGGTCGGCCGGTTCTACTCGTCTGTGCTACTCTGCGTCGGGCTCCTTGCCATGAACGTCTACGTGGTCGGCACGGTGAAGACCAACCGATTCGGCCTCGACCCGGCACTGAAGGAGAGCCGCGCGACTCGCCCGGTCTCCATCCCGCTGGGCTCGCTCAAGTTTGCCAGGTCCGTGGCCATCCCGAGCATGGTCATGTTTCACTGGTAGGATCGTAAGCACTACCTCTGCACTGGAGCGGTCATGACCGAGCCGACCATCGGCCGCAAGGTGAAGCAGCTGGGCGCCATCACAGCACATGCTCACGGAAATTCCCCCACGTGTGCTCCTCGCTTCTCGTCGTCGAAGACCAATGCAGGAACCTCCCCGAGGCCGGCTTCTCCATAGCTCACCGGCGATTCCCGGCAGTCGCGTGCTCGTGTCCTCGATTAGGATTACCGTTGATGCGGCACGCGCTCTCGATCTGGAACAGCCATCCGCGCACGTCTTCCCTCTCTTGCCGGTGAACTTGGGCAGGTTGTTGGGCACTCGCGTGCGCTCTGCCATCACTTGGTTCAGCCGATTGATCTCAGCTCGTAGCTGGGCAATGGTCGGCATGGGCTCTTTCTTTTCAGGTTGCTGGGACCAACAAGTGCTACCAGTATTTCTGAAGCGTATAGATATTTGGGGGAGGGCGGGTAGAACGAGAGTGAGGATGCAGTTCGGACCGGTACCTTCTAGAAGGTTCCACTGACCGTCTCTATATTCACTAGGTTTTACTATAGACAAGGTGGGTACCGTTTATATCCTCCTATTTCCGTATCAGAGGTCGCCAAATGAAGAAACTTGGACTCATCCCTAGAGCAAGACGATATAGCAGGTGGGGGTGATAGTGACAGCTCCATCAGTGGCGAAAGCAACAGCTTCAAGCACGCTGTACTGAGTGGTGACAGTGGTGAAGGGTCTGTGTCGTCTGCCCATCTATCTGCGCGAGTTTCGTCGACGCTGAAGCCTTGGTGTCACGAAAATTCAATTTCCCGGGGAAGCTGCTGGGCGAACGCGGAATACACTCGAAGAGGATCGAGGCGATTGCATGCGCCCACTTTCGCTACTTTGGACCGTGGCCGCAGTCGTTTACGAAGTGGAGCAAAGAACAAAGTGACCAAAGGGATTCTTCTCCTCGCACGATGCCTGAAGCCTACATTCAGATCACCTGCACGAATGAGGCGGTGAGTTTTGCTTCGATCTACAGTATTGGCGTCATGATTCCGTCGCTAACTTTGATTTTAACGGATTTTGATTTAGGCATTGGAACGGGCAAAGCACAATCTGTCTGCGCGAAATGAAACTTTCATGGGAGCGATTTGTGGGTCGACTGGGCCCGAATAATGGAGGGACTCGTCATCGTGGCCAAGCACCCCCACGGCACCATCAAAATGGCCGAGGTAGCGGCTCTGCCGGTGCTGGGCGTGGGCGGGGCCGTCGTCTGCATTTGCACCGCACACCGATGTAAGTTGCCCCCCTGCTGAGATGAGGATGGGTCAAGTTGATGCGTTGGTGTGCAGCCTCGGTACAAATTTCAGGCGAAAACCGAGAGCGAATTTATAAAGGTGCGCGTGCACCTACCGTAATTGTATGAATGGTATGTCCCCGAACTGGTACGCTCGTCACGCAGTTTGAATGGCACTTTGTATTCGGGATGACTAAACTACTGCATTCGGTCATGCTACACGCCGCTTGCTTTCACTCTCTTGCCAATACCAATCTTGCATATTTTGTGCTGCTAACTGATCACCGTCGGAACTACGAGTGTATCCGTGCAAGGCTCGTTTGCTAACTTATGAAGCTCCTTCAGCGACTTGGGCTGCGCATTGAAAATCTCGTTCACGCGGCGTAACGCGACAGTGACCTGGCCGAACTCCATGTATCCCTGTAGCAAGAAATAATGGAAGTTTTGTCAGGCAAAGTACTTCAATCTGTACAGCGAGGTCAAAACTTACCGCTCCCATTTCAACGAACAGCGAATCGAGCACCGGGAAGAGCAGGCAGAAGATCGTCTCAAACACGTGGTTCTCCGACTCGTCGACAATGTCGTCCCAGCTTTCGTAATCACTCAGTGACCGTGATGGCGAATACGGCTTCGACTGCTTCGAGCGTGACTTGCTCACACTCTGCGCGATTAAATGACTGTACGTCTTCATTGCGTTCAGCGAACAGCTTTCAGAATGCGTGCCTGCGTCGCCTAGCCCAAGTGTTTCGGCCAAAATCGATGCCACATTGATGCACGCGATCGCTAGCGGATAGTTCTTCATGTTGCCTTCACTCACCATGTCGCGTGCGCGTCAGGATACGCTGAAACTCGCTCGAGGGGAAACTGGCAAAGAAAATTAGGCAATACAGTCCGAACAGACCGCTTGAGCGGACCTCCTCGCTGAAGTCCAACCTCTAACCACTTCGGATCCGTGTTCGATGTGAAGGCTTCACCTGTGAACACGAGCTCCCAGAGTTTTGTGATCATCAGATTCACTGTCTTCTGGTCTTTCGGCGGCCCGTTCGGCTCGGGGGTCACTTTAGCCTTGAGCGTAGCCGCGAGACGGATGCCAGGAAGACGCTCCGGGTTTGAACTCGCTCCCTTAGCTCGATCTCAATAATCTCCATTGCCAGGCACATTGCGGCTGAGATCGCATCGTACCAGGCGCGGCACTCGGCTGTGGACGAGCATGTCAGCGACAGTCGTCCAATATGAAGAATACGTTTCTCTTCTCGGACAGAAACTCGAAAGCCTTTCAGAGCGGTGACATACCATGGCCGCGTGCTGGTGTCGCCGTCTGCCGGATAAAAGACGATGCAGTTCTCGTGAAGGCAGACACACAAGCGGCCGCGCAGAGTAGCATGGGGCCAGCATTTAGGCAAGAACGCTAAGGAGAACAAGTTCGAAGTCATGACCTCTGCAGACCCCCCTCGACGGGAGTGCTGCATGGCGGCAGCCTCTAGCTACTACTTTCTCTCGGCGGAAATGATTGGTACATTTGAGTTTGATTCGTTGTAATTCAGCGAGAAACGCTTCAAAATAGATTCTAATTGGATAAAATGAAAGCTGACGAGTTCCGCTTTCAAACCATAAGAAAATTATCTGTGCTTGCGCAAAATTGACAAAACGGCGACGGCTTGGAGACAGCGCCTCGACAATCGACATTTGCTTTTACCCGCTGAGCCCCAGCAACGTCGCGGGAGCGTACCAAACCGCTTTCATGGGGAACCTGACCGACAGTACCAGGCGCGCCATCGTGTGCGAGATCCTGCGCCGCTCCCGTGATGGCAAGATCCCCCACGGAACCTACGGTGAGCTGGCTCGCAAGCATGACTGTCATCCTCACACAGTGAAGCGTATTTGGGCTCGCTACTGCGACAACGTGTCCAAGGGGATCGTTGATGGTGCCCCGGAGAGCAGAATCAAGGGCAACAGCGGTCGCAAGCCGTACAACCGCGATGAGATATCGGCACGGCTGGCCGAGATTCCGGCCGCCGAAAGGCAGCGTGTCTCGTTGACGGCAGCGCGTGCGGGTGTCCCCCCATGGCTACTACGCTCAATGATTGCGGAGGGGGCGGTGACACCCCGGTCGGAGCGCATCAGGCCAGTTCTCGACGATGCGCAGAAGGAGAAGCGCGTGCGTCACGTGCTGTCCTTCATCGACGAGAGTACGTGCCAGTTTGAGTCTATGCTGAACATGGTGCACATCGATGAGAAGTGGTTCAACGCGGACGTCGACAAGCGCACATACCTGCTTCTCCCGGGCGAGGAGCCGCCGCGCCGACACCGCAGCAGCAAGTGCTTCATCCCCAAGTCGATGTTCTTGGCCGCCGTCGCTCGTCCTCGGTGAGTTCCTCTACAACTTAATATTTCATGATGGTCTATTACCCGTGATAACGAATTGGTGCTGGTTTGTGGAGCTACGACCACCATCGCAAGACGATGTTTAACGGAAAGATCGGAATCTGGCCGATCGTGGAGGAGTATGTCGCGCCGCGCAACAGCGCTAACCGCCCGCGTGGCACGGTCTTGACGCAGAACATCGCGTCGGTAAACAGAGAGGTGATCAAGGCGTTTCTCTTGGAAGATGTCATACCAGCATCAAAGAGAAGTGGCCGCGTGCTGACCGACGGAAGCCCATCATCATTCAGCAGGATAACGCTAAGCCGCACGTCCCCGCCAACGACCCGGACATCATCGCCGCGGGCACTGCCGATGGATGGAACATCTGGCTGTTTCCACAGCCAGCCAACTCGCCCGACTTGAACGTCTTAGACCTGGGCTTCTTCGCCTCGATTCAAGCGATCCAGATCGAGCGCACTCTCTACGGCGTCGACGAATTGGTCGAGGCTGTCGTCGGAGCGTTCGAGAGTCTCCATCATACTACTCTCGACAATGTGTTTTTGACTCTGCAGAACGTCATGATCTGCATTTTGGCGTCTGGTGGTGGCAACGAGTATTCTCTACCGCACATGGGAAAGCAGCGCCTGCGTCGACTTGGGCTGCTTCCACATGTCCTCACGTGTCCGCGCGAGGTGTTCGTGAGTGCTGTCAACTCCATCGGCGGCAATCCCTTTATTGACCTGGGTAATTACGAAAATTAATACCATTCTTCCAAAATGTACCAATCATTTCCGCCGAGAGGAAGTAGCTACGAGATGACTCAGTGGATGTGCACGATTCAAGCCGCAATCAGTGCTGGAAACTGCTCGACTTTCGACGGTGCGACGGATTTCCAGCAGCTATGGCATGAAGCTGGTATTCAAGGGTTGCTGGTTCGTTATGGTGTGCGCAAGTGCAGCTCGCGGATTCGACTTCAGACTCGAGTGCTGGAACTAAACTTCGCCGAGCAAACCCTTCGGAATTCTCGGCGCGGCGAGAATATTCGCGGCATATCGGGGAGCAGTGCGCGCTCCAGTGGTGAGGAGTATGAAATCAGTGTCGATTTCCACGAACGATATCGCTCCTGGCCGATTTTCTTGGATATGGTGGAGGCGCGAGATGACTTGTTCGCGATTTTACAGCGAATTGTTGACAACGTGGTTTCCGGTGCAGACCTCGAGAAGCGATCTTCTCGCTTGACGCTCAAGACCGGCCACCTCGAGACAAAAAAGTCGTTGAGCTGAGGCCAATCACTTTAGTGGGCGAACCTTCAGTGTTGTCCTTCGCGAACGTCAGCACTGGGCCCTGCGGCATTCGGCGCAGCGTAAACCACCGCTTCCGGTAGCTCGGGACCACTTCGCCGCGCTTTGTGATCCGTCCCTGCCGGATAATATCTGCTGGTGTGGACATGCGCTGCATTGTTGATCGACGACGATACCAAGCCCGGCGCTCGGCGCCAACGTCATCCGACTCTACGCCGTCGATCCGGACACCGACCACTCCGCCTTCATGTGCGCGCTGCAGGCCGAGGGCATTTACGTCGTCGTCGACATCGGCGCCGACTGCGAAGGTATGGCCGACGGCGCCCCACCCAGCGTCCTACAAGACCCGCGGGGAGAAGATCATCAAACAGTTCTTCGACAACGTCATGGCCTTCTGCCCTTGATGATCAGAGGATTAGCTGCTGAGGAAGTAGGACTTGCAATCGCGTGAAAACCGATGGAGGCACCACCGCACGGGAGGCACCCCTGGACATGGAATGCCGTGCCAAAAGAGGTTCATCCAAGACATGCGCGCCTTCATGCAGTCATGCTCGAGCCTGCGCCAGGAGCCCATGGGGCTTGTCGGGGCCGACACGAAAAAAGGGACAACAACGCACAATTGCCGCACCCGACAAGGCCGACGAGCTCGAGAACGCCCAGTGGTACGGCATCAACACGTACATGAACTGCGAGGACATCTCGGACCCGGACAAGGATACGGACTTCAGCATGCTGCGCGACTGCTTCCAAGAGCTACGACTACTCCATCCCTGTCGTGCTCACTGAGTTCGGCTGCCTCAGCTTCGCTTTCCCCATAGTTAACCGTCAACTTGAACCCAAGCTGCGCCACAAATCCACAGAATTGATGCTTGAGCTTGATGATCTCACGAAGAGAGCGCTGGCTCAGGAAGATCTGCTGACAATGCCCTTCTCGCTGACACCGCCATTTTTGCCGTAATTGACACATAACGCCACGCCTCAAAAGCGTTAACATCGTGACTAAATCGCTCGCGCACCGCAAAGCTCTGGCGAGCTTGTTTCATCTCATTCTGGCGGCCTAGCGGCCACGAGAATGGCTGTACAGGTGCTGACCGCGTCGATCACACCGAACAGCGCACCTAGTTACCCGTCAACAGGCAGTCTGGCCACCTAGCCTTGTCAGCATCTCGTCCTCGCGGTGCTACGCGCCAATCTCGAAAAGCTCGCCACACCCATCCTTCTGCTCATTGCCTCCCACGCCAAAATTCTTGATCTGCAAGCATAGCGACATCAGTGGCGCGTGCCGGATTTCAGGCACCGGTTGCTCCAGCATCAAGGACTGGAAGACGGATTGCGGGAAAAGGCGGAAGCACGAGCCACCGCTCGTACGACCAGCACGTTGCTTGGCATTGGCACGTGCCACCCAGATTTCTTCCAGCACGTTGGTGCGTCGTTGGGTATCGTGGCTCATTTGCTTGACCTGTCCAGTATCAATGATCATCTAAACGTCTTCAATTGTCAGGGACGTCTCGGCGATGTTGGCAATGACCCGAACGACACCCACCGCTGACGAAAGATGCGCTGCTGATCGTGCGCCGAAAGCGAGGAATGCAGCGGCAAAAACGCAAATTCACGGCTTTGCGGGTCACGGCGTGCCTCCAAGCAAGTCCAGCAGCATCGTGATCTCCTGGAGACCCGGAAGGAACACGAGGACTGACGCACTTATCCGCTGGCGCCGACCACCGTTTTCTGACAGTGAGAGCAGATCCGTTTCCGTCGTAAGATGCTCCAAGAGCGCTTGAATGAGCTCGTAATTGACCACAGATTGATCAATGCGCTCCAGTGCCAGCAGTGTTGGCCCGCTGTATTTCTCGGCCAGCATGCGTTGCATCTCGCTTGCTGATGTCTTGAACGCGGATTTGAAAAGCCCGTCAGTGAATCGCCAGCTCTTCGGACACTCGTTCTGCCAAGATAATAGCAGCTAGTCGTCGAGGCTGGGTACAAAATTTGTACTTGATGATTTGTCCACGCGCTCATCCAGGCCCGGAAAGCAGCAAGTGAAATTAGGATCGCATCGTGGTCGGACAACAGCTCGACAACTTACTCTGGAATGACGCGATAGGCTAGGACTCGCGCTGGGAAGCTTGGGGCGATACGCACTTGAGCGAATACTTCAAGTATAATTCATGACTTGTTCTCGTAGCTGGCGAGATAGTTCCAATGCAGCATTTCCATCACTTTCGCTCTCTTCCTTAACCTCCAGCTCGCTCTCAGGGGTTGCTACTCCTCGGTGGTGGACGTAACAGACTCCTTCACATTGGTGGCCTCCTCTGATAAATCAGCGTCCCAATAAGTCACACTCCAGTCCTCCAACGTATTACCATCCTCCTCGGTTCGCTTCTTCGCAGCTGGCTTTACCGGTGTCGTTGGGTCTACGATAGCTTGCTTCCCACTGATCTCCACGGGGAGCTTGTTGAAGATTTCGTTCAGAAGATCCCAATCAGCGGCGGCTGCTGCTGCTTCATGTTTCTCCTGCTCCTTGCTTGGTCCACTTCTGCCATATATCTCAACAACTTCGCGCGGAGTAAAAGCAAATACTGTAGTATCCTCGCATTTTACCTTTTGATGCTATCCAGCCTTGATCGAGCTATTGAAGTCCTCTCTGTCATGCCCAGTTGCTGGTCGATATAGGCTCGGTCCTCCTCAGTCTCGTCAAGCTGTTCGGCGATGATCCGAGCGATGAAAACGGCCACAATGATGTTGTAGGTCCAGCGAAGGCGATACATGGCCCATTCCACGGCGACCACATGCACCAAAGACCCAGGCACTTGGCTAGTGAACATAGTGCGTCATATCGTGCATGTGAGCGTGGGCGCAGAGCCTGGGACGAGGGGCGTGCCGATAGAACTCGCAGTGCCAACGGCAACGAGTCCAATGACGCGGCCTGGAGTGAGGCTGTCTTCCAAGCCGCTGGTTAGGCCATGAAGATCAGCGCCACTACGAAGAACACGGCTGTGCCTCAGAGACACAAACACACATCCAGACAAATGGTGAGCTGCGCCAGCGTCCGATACATCTAGCGAGACTTACTCCAGGCTGCGCAGGAGCACAGGGATCGTGGCCAAGTAGTTGCCCGTGGCCTGCATGTAGATCAGCCCAGGCATGAGGAACCACGTGAGCTTGAGCGGGTTTCTTCGCACCAGAATCGCGAAGAAAACGCAGGCAACCAGAAAGAAATTGGCCAGCAGCGCCACCACCATGGCGATCGTGAAGTACATGAATCTTGTGCTTCGGGAGTGATCACACCAGTAATGACCGAGTAGGTCATCATCGAAAGTGTCCCCGGAGGAATGTACGGTTGAGAACCATTTCAAGTGCCTCGTGAACCTGTCGGATCAGCACCAGTGCGTGATTCGGCTCGCCACTGGCCGGGTCGTACACGGTCGGTCTCCGCCTTCAGCCTTAAGTAACCGGATGCCCTCGTCAAACTCGCAGATCTCCTTGACGAGCTTATCAGCCTGCGCCGCGACGTCGCTTTTCTCCCGGGTGAGCAGCTCTGCCTGCCCCTGTCGCTCTGCAGCTTGGTGCCGTACAGTTTGTACTCTAGCAGGAGCTACTTGCCAAACGTTAGGCCCTGCGACTGCGTCTTGGAGAACAGGAACTTCTCGCGCTCGCGGGTGAAGCGCCGACGCCCAAGGAGCCCGCGGAAAACACGCTGGATAGTCCTGGCTGCATTGCGCTGTAGCTGCACGCCACGTACCGTCGCATCAATTGCTGGATTCGTGCGGCGGCTTGGTGGGTCTGCTGCCGTCTACGCCTTACAGTACGTCGTGCGAGCCATCCGCTAACGATTCGTTGGATGTCCAGAAGCCAAGTACTCCAGCACGCGCTGCTTGTACGAGGTTTGCCCCATCTTGCCGCGCCAGTGACGCTGGAGGAGGCGAACAACCCATTTTAGCCCTTTGTAGCGCTTACGAGCGACACGCGCGCGCCACAGACGCTGCACGTGGATGGCGCAGCGCTCCCGTCGCAGACGGCGTGTGAGCGCGCGAGTGCAGAAGGCTCGAAAGGCATGTTGGATGACCCGAGCCTTCGCAGCCATGCGCTGCAGTCGCTTCTGGTTTGACGGACTCATCAACCCATGTACTCCTTCACAGCAGGCAGCAGCGGATAAATCTTGCTGCCTGCTCCGGGCTGGTACACGACGTTGGTGCTGATCCGTTCGAAGTCTGGCGTGGTGGGATCCCACGTTGTCAGGCCCTGACCGCCCTGACTCAGGGCGGGGCGTTTGACTTTCGGAGGTCGACTATACGCCACCAACGTGGTATGTGGCACCTCGACCAATGGATCTCGACCACACGTGCGTGTTGGGCGAGACGCTGGACATGATCACCAACGTCACCCGGCATCTTCAAGCCCGACGTGCCTGCCGTTACGATGGCCGCTAGCGACGCTAATGCTGGCGTTCGACACTGGCGCTTGTGCTGACACTGGCCGGATTCGGCCCCGATGCCCGCTCTGGTCCTGCGCGCGCTCCAGCCCGTCCCACCAGCATCACCGCAGGGACACTTGGTCAGGGGCCGTGCGCCTGGCGAGGCGTGTCGCGATGCAAGTTCGTTTTCTCTGAACTCCGCTTAAATATATAGTTCGAAACAATTTTATATATAGAAAATTGAAGTGTTTTTGCACATGCGCTCACAATAACACCATTCTAGCTGCAGGTACATGCTGCTAACCCCAGAAAATCATTTGAATACAAAGGGTTCTTTGATATCTCGTAGCATGTATTTCAGGGTTGGGGTTAGCCAAAATAACAGCACAAAACACCCAAAATACGTTAAATCTGGTTCGCAGGGGCCGGATAGACGTAGCAGGAGGCCTGGATGC
>KV731138.1:295-32476 GCA_000500225.2 Phytophthora pinifolia
AGGCATTTTGCTGCGTTCTATAAATTGTTTGGATAGGCGCCAAAACGTGTGTTCACGAAAGGGTTAAGACATCATCCACATCCTAGTCCAGCACAAAATGGCGCATGAGCAGCCGGACAGAGTGGGCAGAACAGCGCTGTAGACCGTTGCGGAGTTGGGTGCGCAGGCTAGTGCTGTATAGGATTACCGTAAAGAAGTTCTGAGGATACGCATCGACGCGCCTACCAGCACAACCTCGTGCACCTTGGCGTCGTCCAGCACCATCTCCACTGGGCCCATCGTTTTGCGAAAGTAGTCGGCGCACAGGTGACCTTCCAGAGGCCGCGGGATCTCCTGTCCCGCGCACTGGTCGAAAATCTCGGCTTCCTTCTTCATGGACCAGTCGCTGTCCTCCATGCACCGCAGCCAGCTCTTGCTGCTGTCCTCGAACTTGCAGTGGCCGCAGACGGCCACCTTCTCGTCATTGGGGTGCTTAGGCATTTTGAACTTTTCGCGATCCGTCTTCTTCTGGCACTTGCTGTACTGGTCCGAGACGAACACGCACTTCAGGTTGTACACGTCCACGGGGCCGTCCACGCCCTTGCCACCACACTGGTCGTTGATTCCCGGCGTCTTCTACTAGCACCAGCTCGAAGTGCTTCTCCTTCATCTGGCAGAACATGACCGTGTCGCGCCTGACGGCGAGTTGAAGTCTATGCCGCTGTAACGAGTATACACCTGCGCGGACGACGACGGTGTGTGCTTGGCGCGCTCGCATCCTGTACGCAGCCGTTGCAGCTCGTTCTGTGTAGTATCTCGCGGGGTTTGCCATTGAACGCTTGTGTAAAGCACTCGCCCGATCGGTTGTCAATGACCTCGTCAGCGAGGTAGCCCCGACATTCTTCCGTCTCAATGATCTCTCTCCTTTCCCACCAACTGACGTACCCGTTAAGGACAAAGGTTCCCAGCCTAAAACCCTAGGACACTCGTCACCCAAATCCCGATGCAACGGTAAGGACCAGTACTATCACAACAGTTCAAATCTGGCATAGCTGCGGCAGGCGCAGTGAGGAGATGCACCGTGCTCTCTAACAACACGGAACGTGTATGCAAGCCGTGCTTGCTGGTCGTTGAGGCGACCGTGAAGGGCTTTGAGAAGCCATGGAAGATCCTTATCGACTCCGGGGCGTCGAGCAATTACGCTCGACGCTCCACGATGGAAGGAAGTCAGCTGTATGCTGAGGCGCTGAAAGCGCGCAGGAGTGACATCGTCACCGTACGTCTCGCGACGGGGACCTGCCCAAGGTCCCTGTGGACTTGGGCGTGAGGTTTCTGGACTTCAATAGCGTGGAACGCTGTCTGGCCCTGGACCTGGATGGGAGGTATGACCTCATTCTGGGCATGGCGTGGCTTGAACGCCACTAGTCATGGATTGATTGGAGGTCGAAGACCTTAGGCGCAACGCACTCTTCTCCTAGTGGAGCTTTGGCGAGTCATGAACCCTCCTCTGCTAGGAAGCAGAAGCGCTATTGGCGCGGGCACTGGACCATGTCGGTCAATATGCTGGACCTCGGCGTGTCCGAGATAGTGGACACCGATGATGTCAAGGACAAGAGTCCTGAGCAAGGCTCACGGACTGAACGTGGAGTGGCACGCAATCCACTGAGCGATGAGCCGTCGCTGCATGCTGATGACATCCCCTCCCTGCCAGGTCGGGATGCTCCGCCTACACAAAGTCCAGACCGGAAAGGCAATAGATTTGGCCTGGAAAAAATACGAATCAACGTACCTCAGCAGAAAAGATCGGCAACGCTTTCAACACCTGAGCCCCTGAAAGCGTTATTACACGAATTCAAGAACATGGACCAAGTGATCCAATCTATTCGTGCTTTGCGACTGCATGTTGCTGTGATTTCGGAAGGAAACGAAGTGAAGGAACTTGCGGATATTCACGTTTTGGACCGCATTCTCGCATAAACTGGAGGCAATGCAAATGAGGCAACGTTCTGCCTTGCCTCTCTGCTAGTCACGATCTGAGTACGTATGTGTGTTGACTGCTGCTCTAGAGAATCAATCCGCTCAAGTAAAAAAAATCAATTGGCTACTTGGTGTGAACCTTACCAACTCTTGCTAATTTTACGATATTGGACAAAGTCAGAGTTGGTTCTTGTCCGTTTATCTTTGCCTCGAACAAATGGCTGCAGTAATTTAAGCTGATGAAGGCTTTCCCATTCGAGTGCTCGACTTTCTTTCAGACGGGATAATCGACTTGGCCTCGTAATACTGTCCAGGCTGTCCTAATAATTGGCGCCTGTCATCCTTTTGGAGTTATGCTGGCCGTAAGAGTCTTGATTCTAAGCTGCTTAAAAACGAAACAACTTGTGATTTAATTAACAGTTCTTTATCGATGAAGACTGCCGAGCGTGTGCTATACTCGTTTTGTACTCGAAGGACACGTGAGTTGTAGCATTTGAAAACTTAAAAAGGTGACATACATTCTCATTTTTTTCTCCATTCTCAATCTGTCTGTCGCTCAGGGAGGGACCTAATGTGGGTTTGTTTCACAGACATAAATTAGATTGACTGTCACCCTTTGACATTAAAATAAAATCTCTGCATTGACGCTGGTGAAGATGGTGAAGATGGTGTGTGGCTCAGGAAATAATGAACTTCATCCGAGTGGAGTCGTCCGAGGCAGTAACACGTACCCCACCAAGACGCCAAGGAACTTTAATGACCACGCCATGGTCATATACACAGGGCTTGGAACAATGCAATATGATATGGATTGGGGTCCAAATCCTGGCCCAATAAAGAATTGGGTTATTGCCAATATTTTGGCAATAGGTGAAAGAAAGAAACGTGTATTCATAATGCAAGTCAAGTACTCTCAACGAGATCGTTCTTCTGGCACCAACTACTCAGTGCGACGCTTCTGGGCTGCCTTCGCTTTGGCTCGGTCGACCGCCTGCGCGACCGCAGCGGCGTCCCATCACGTGCGATTGTATTTGAGAAGCAAGATCGTCTCGAGGATTGTCGGGTGCATCGAGCGGCGCAGAGTCGAGAGCACGAGGCCGGCCTTTGAAAACAAACGCTCAACGGCTCTCGAGGTTGGAGGGATCCAGGTCAAGTCTACCACCTGAGGCATGGTAGACGGCGTGCAGCGACCTAACGCCGCGTCCGCAAACGAGACTCGCTCCGACTGCTCTTGGGCGGCGTTCTGCGGCCCAGTTGGCTCCGTGAGATTGGCCATGGCCGCACGTTCCTGGCGCGTGAGTGAACGCGTGTCATTGTTAAGGATCTTCACGACACCGGTTTCAAACGCCGAGAACTTTACGACAGAGGCAGTAGGGGAGAGGTAGGTTGCTGTGGCTGGGTAGTGTGCGATCACGTGGTCAAAAAGTAAGCGAGCGTCTCGCAGCGTCACACCCTGCTCGGCTTGAAGGCGTTTGCTCACACTCTCCAGGTTTTCAATGTCCTCGTAGAGCTCCTCCACCTTCACGTTTTCTCTGGGGCTTGGAATATAATCCAACAAACGCAAATCGATGCGCTCGAGGTTGGGCAACTGCTGTCGCAGATCCAAGTAGCGCTGGACCATTGCAAAGGAGCTGCTCCAACGCGTCGCGTTCCGGAAGCCGGCATGTTCCCGTCGCACTCACGAAGATGGTGGCGGTTTTTGATGGTGTTGAGTTTGTCCATGAGTGCCTGGATCTTGTCAAGCGCCTCAGAGAAGGGATCGAGGAGGACTTGGACAGCGGTGGCTCGCACACCCAATCACGGGCACACCCGTTCGGCTCGCGATAGCGATATTCTCAGAGGCATGATCACAGTAGTGGGGAGTTGAGTAGGGAGAGTATCATTTGAAACCACTTACCCATTTCTAAACATCAAAACGCACCCAATCGCCCCATCTCTTGCTTCATTTCTAAATCGACTATTTTTTGCTTCTTTTTATCTAAACCAATTTCAAGCTGTTTAGATAGTCTATACACCAACTAGTTTTAAACACCTCAATAAAACCCATCTCCCACCCCTCATCATTCTCTTTTTCTTTTCACCAAACCGTCTCCAATCACCCCATCTCCCACCCTACATCAGCTCAAATTTCTAAGCATCTACGCGGCTCCAATCGTCCCATCTAAGGGTTCTTATCGAATCCGCCAAATCAGCATAAAACGTGAATCCATCCTGAAGTTTGTTTCTATAAAGTATAATAACAACAACTTTATAGTTTCAACAACAACATGTTTAAGAAAAGGGTATGCTACATTGCCAATCCAATCGCTGAAGATATTTATGAAACTTGGTTTAATGGATACTTCAAACAACTAGGGCCTTACGACAATGAACCGAACGATGATTCTGATTATGAAGTCTTGGTTTTGTTAGATGAGTTCGAGAATTATAGAAAACATCCAGTTCAAGTAGTAAAGTCTGATTTACTCAATCAAGTATCATACTTTAACCAAAAGAGACATTTCAAGTCTCACATCAATCAGCAACTAATCGCTGAAGCAATGCATCCTAGACGCATTCAATCGAAGTTAGCTAAGTTCGATGACATCGAAGCATTCTTTGATAGTATCTAAGTTCCAAATATTTTTTTTTTATCAAAAGTATCCTCCGTATTATATAAAGTGAAATTCCTATCCTGATAAATAAAAAGTAAGTAATATATAAAGATGCCATACTCAACTGAATATTATCAACAAAAACGCGACGCTTTCAAAGCAGCGGCAAAGCGATATTATAATAAAAATCGCGAAAAGATTCTAGCAAGACAAAAGAAATACGATGATGAGCATCGTGAGCAGATTCATGCAAGGCACAAAGAAAAGAAGTATCGTTCGCGAAAGAAAGCTGAAACAGCTGAAACAGCTGAAACAGTTGAACAAGCCACTCAGACTGAGTAAGATCAGTTTATTTTTTTTGTGGTAAATTGCATACGGGTGGATGTATTATTTGGTAAATTGCATACGGGTGGATGTATTATTTGGTAAATTGCATACGGGTAGATGTATTATTAAAAAAAATACTTTTCACTTATTGAAGAAGCTTATCAATTTCTTCAAGCAGTTTAGGACATTTATCAATAACGAATTGATTCTTAGCTAGCCACATGATATAGTCATAATCGATTGCTAGAATCTTCTTTAGTGATTTATTTTTGTACCTACCCCATGTCATAACGTACGAACCATCATCATTATTAAGCTTCTCATCTAGAAACTTCTTGATTTCTTCATTTACAAGACCAGGCTGTTTGTGTAACCATCGACAGTATGAAAGATCAGTATCATAAATCTCTTGAATCGTCTTCGAACGGTATTTACCAAAATTAATTGTTGTCATGGCTTTATATAATTGTAGCTATATAGGGATAGACACCATCATTTCAAAAAAATATTAATTAATGTTTTACGACTTAAGGAATTCAAGAAAAGCAAAACGCGCAAAGAAACGGTCTTTCAGTGACAATATTAGATTATATTTCGAAGTTGAAGGTAAAGAGCAAGAAATATTGGTTAAACGTATCACGAGGGGTAAATCAGGTGATCTTCTACTAGTTAAAGATGCTGATAGGAAATTAAATGTTCAACCAGGAGATTATATACTATTTAACTCAATTGAGATATAATACTAAAGCATTTTTTTATCTCACGAGAGCACCTTAATTCGAGGTATAGTCCTCTACTTCACCGGTGAGTCTATTGTATGTCAGCTCATTTTCACTGATAACTAGCACAATCAGATTTAGACCTTGACAGCCCGCGTTAGTACCCTGGATTTGAATGGCTTGCGGTACATCCTTTTCTGTTAGACGAGAGACATCCGCAACAAGAACGCGGTTCGTTAGAGACCACGTTTGTAAATCAATGAGACCGTTGGTCAGTTCAGGGGTTAGATCGCCATTAATAGCACCTAGCTTACTGAACTCATTGCAGAAATCCATAAAATCGTAGTCATACGAAACATCGAATACCTGCTGAGAACCGATACGCACATTGAAGTTGCGAATTGTAGCACCAGGGGCTAGCGTCCAAGGAGCGGAGTCAAATGGAGATTGCCATTGTTGAACATTAGCACTTGCAAAGTTATTAAATGACTCAGCGAACGGTAGAACAGCAATGTATTTAGCATTCTTAATAGAAGCGGATAGTTGAAGATCAAATGTAGTATTCCATTGACTTGAAGACTTACCAATACCAGCGCGTTGGTAAAAGTACTGAGCATAACAATCATTGTATCGAACAGTCTTAACAGGTTTACTGATAATCGCCTGAGGGTTTTCTAAATCAATGAAAGGGACATATAGACGGGCAGTAGTGAAAGGCATGTAGGTACCATCGATAGTTGGTTCGAGATAGTTGAAAACAGCTCCCCAGGCAATAGTGAATTGACCAGATGCAGCAGCAGGGAGAACAAGGTTCATAGGATTGTTAAGAGCAGCAGAAGCAACCATTACAGGGCATGTTTGACCACTAGATAGAGTGGTCGATGTTAGAGTCATATGCTGAGAAGCATCACAAGCAACTACAGAATAACCCTGATTTACACGGAAACGCATACGAATCTGAGGGTTTGCGATCAAATCAAGCTCCTTGAAGATAGGGTGAAGATCCGTTAGCTTAATCTTAAGCATATAGATCCATGAACCCATGATACTACCAGCAGAAGCAGCGCCAGCTACGAACGCACCTCTACTAGATTGATTATTAACAACAACCGAAGCAGCAGCACTGCCAAAGGCAGGCCATGAGGAGGTATAATCGGTATTAACAGTAGGAGGATTGTTTAGAAGACGGTTAGCGAACCCATCATTCTGAATTTGAAGACCGGATGGAGACGATGTAGTTCCAAAAGTTGATCCATTCATAACGATGTTATTGGTATAACCATCACCTGAAGTTGAATTTGTTCCAGAAGTGTAAAGAATCGATTGAGCCGCATCAGGGAAGAGATAGCTATCAGGACCATGCTTATCTAGATAATCAGGACTGAACTCAGTTTGAGCGCGAAGATTGTTCCAGAAAAGCTTGTAATCAGACATAGATAGAATAGACTTACCGTTTAGTTCTAGCGAGAGAGAATCAATAACATTCCAATTACCACACTTAAGACCTAGAGAAAAACGATTCGCAGCAGCATTCATTGCCTGAGTTGCATGAGTGTTTTTCATCGATAACTTGAACGGTAGCATGATGTAAGCATCACGGAGATTAGCAAAACCCTCAGCACCGTTTAGCTGACTAGTAGCATCGATAGTAATAATACCGTTAGAGTATGAGCCTTGGTTAAGATCGATTACGTAAGGCACACGCTTTCGCGAGCTAACCTTAATTGAAGGATCGCTTTTTAGCGAAGATTGATAGAGAAACTGATCACCGAGTTGTGTTTCAGACATGTTGGTCAGTTAGATTGGTTTCGACAACTCTGTTGTCTTCAGATAGACTATATGAGAATGAATATAAGCATCATCAAAAATAAAATTAATTCATGGAGTTAGTTAAAGGAGTAACATCAGATCACGATCTAATAGAATTAGCAGAAAAGATTGGCGTTCATCTTGATCACATCTACGAAAGCAATGAAATAAAGAAAGCGCTACCTAAGAAAGGATCATTTCTGATACTTCTCAGACCACCTAACCTTGATATTGGACATTGGACTGGCGCTTATAATGGTGAATATTTTGACAGCATGGGAGAAGGCCCGCCGACGCGGTATGGTATCAGAAAATATAACGAGATACAAATACAAGGGGCACACGACGATTACTGCGGAATATATAGCTTATTATGGCTATACTGTAAGCAGCATAACCGTATGGATCTACTGAAACGATTTATTAATTTAAACGTTGTAGTTCTTTAATTCAGAATATATAGAGCAGAGCTAAAGAACTCGTTCGAAGTTCTGCGATCCTTCGAGCTTCGTTCGGATAGCGTTTTCAACCATGTATCGCGAATTAACTGTTTCAAGCGACATCAGCGCGCCAAAACTTAGACGAGCAGTAAAGACCGGCAAACTCTCTCTAACAGCGTCAGAATTAAAAGGATCAGGCGCGAAGGTTCTACTACATCCTGAATCGTATGAGAAGGCTCTTAAGGCGAGAAAGGTGAATCGCGGTGTTCGACTACATATCACCAAACATGAAATAAAAAAATCACATAAGAAATTACAAGGAGCGTCTATCTTCAGTAAAATCTGGTCAGGCATTAAAAGCGCTTACAAGGTGGCTAAAGACAGTGGCTTGCTTTCGAAAGCCGCCGATGTAGCTATTCCTGCTGTAGCAACTGCGTTAGGAGCACCTGAGGCTGCAATGGCTGTTCGTGGAGGAGTGAAGGCTCTAACGGGTATTGGTGTTGATTATGATAGCGATGAGGGAGGGCGACTCACTCTAGCTGATGTTAAGCATGGAGCTAAGCGTGCTCTACGATACGTAAAACAGAAGGGTATTCTTACTGATCTAGTTGATCTAGGTGAGCGTAAGCTCATTGAAAAGGCTACGAAGCCGGAGCACGTTCAACTAATCAAGTCAGTTCGTAAGACGGTTAAGGATCGCTACGGAGTTGGTATGCCTAAGGGTAAGCGTCCGGCTAAAGGATCACCTGAAATGAAAGCGCATATGGCTAAACTGAGAGCGATGCGTAAGGGTAAGAAGACCGCAGGTGGGTCTTTTCGTTTATAAGTTTCATATAAAAAAATAACAAACTCATTTATCTTTTTTTCTGCCTGAGCAACAGCATGATATTAACAGAAGTATCACGAAACTTTACCGGCTGATCGTTTTGATTATAAATAGAAATAGTAATACTAGAACGTGGTCCGTCATGAGTATTCGTCCATGTTTCGTGAGATGGGAAATATTGAATCAATTGACCAATGCCAGCATCGCCTTTATCAAACGCGCAAATCAAATCGCCGCTTACAACGAAATCGTTTCTTACGAGATCGCATCGAACGATATAAGTAGTGGATGGACTAATTTGGGGGATGATGTTCGAAATCATGCTATATGCTGAAGTTAATGATGTTGGAGGATAAGTGCCTAGAGAAAACCCGAGCAACGAGCCGAATGCAGCATTGTTGATAATCAATCGAGGAACACGAGACGTTGTTGGTAATCCAGAACCACCTGACGAGTAAAGTCCAGCTGCAGGGCGCGTATATGTACCGATCGTGGTTGGAACAGGAGAACAATCCAGTTGGCAAGCATAGTATGTTTGGTTTTCTTCGATTTGAATGAAAAACACATTGTTGTTATTAGAATCGATCAAATATGCTCCAGCATTAACAAGAGCTGTTTGGATGTTGCGATTGATATCGCTATACGCGTAGTATCCATCCTGAAGGCTTACATTGATTGTAGATGTTGTTGCTCCTGTAGGAACCTCAATCGAAAATGTTGTATTAGCAAACTGAGCCGCATCTACATTAAATTCTGAATTATACATACTAATCGATTGGATAGAAGCTTCGACATTTTGAAAGTTCGCGCTAGAACCAGGGAAGTTATATTTGAAGGTATTATTCAAATTATTCTGAACGAGATTCGTGCTATCTAGTTTTACGAATGACGCCATGATTGGTCAGTGTTGGTATATTTCTGAAATCATATTAATCTTCGATTTTAATTGGTTGATCAAAGTTGTAGCGTAATTCACCCTTTACAGAGTCTATGAATAACATCTGACCTTTTCCACGAGCAACAGCTTTATTGTAATATCGAATAATACCATTCTCATCGAGGCCAGGTATATTGAAATCAGTAACCAATAACTTCAGATCACGTCTAGAGTTAGCGCGGAGGATCGCTACGTATTCTGTGTTCAATCTAATCATTTTATCAGTTGCGAACCAACTGTGAGATAGAAAGATGGTGCTTAGCTTAAAATGACGACCTCTTGTGAAATAATGGCTAAATACATTCTTTTGTAGCAGCTTATCGTTGCTGTAATCATCAATGATCACGAGCTCAGGTTTATTACCTGGGGTTCGTCTAATCGAATCAACACTAGGTGGCGTATCGTAAAATGTGATGAAACCTTCTAGTTTATCGCGGAGGAAGTCATATAGCTCTTGATTAGGATTGCGCGCAATAATATGGAGATGAGAAAAAACGTGCGGAGCATGCTTCAACATATGCATTACTAGGTTGGTTTTACCACTATACGACGGACCTAATATAACCATCCTAAAAAGCTTCTTAATAGCTAAATCAGGGATATCTCCAACAGATGAACTTCGATATTGCTTTGGTAGAGCCGCACCATAATTAGCGATTAGGCTCATCTTTGAATGACTCTATATAAGAGCGAATTTATAAAAAAATTGAGCTGACGAAACGAAGCTCTTTGATATCGGGATGTCTGGATTTGCTTATCCTCAACCAACATTCAACTCATCCATCTACAATCCTAGCTACTATCTTTCTCTGGATCAAACTGGTTACCTCACTTATGCATACGCTCAGACATTGTACCTTAGCAGAAATGACTATCGCTTAACCTATTTATCAGGTATTGTTGCAGGGTTAGCAGCTCCCGGTTTAGCCCTTGTTCTAGACACTAACAGCGCTATAAGTGGTATCACTAGTCTTACGGCTACTAATCTGACCGGCACACTCAAAACAGCGGCGCAGCCTAATATTACTTCGTTAGGAACGCTATCATCGCTATCAGTAAGTGGAAACATTTCAGGCACGCTCACTACGGCGGCTCAGCCTAACATTACATCGATTGGAACTCTTACCTCCCTTACTGCTACATCAATTACAGGAACGCTCCAAACAGCAGCGCAGCCTAATATCACTAGCCTTGGAACTCTATCATCTATTTCATGTTCTGGCAACATATCGGGAACGCTATCAACAGCAGCTCAGCCTAACATTACATCGTTAGGCACCCTAACATCGATTTCATGTTCTGGTAATATCAGTGGAACGCTCACCACTGCATCTCAGCCAAATATCACGAGTCTTGGAACGCTAACGTCATTGAGTTGCTCTGGTAATATTTCGGGAACGCTCACTACCGCGTCTCAGCCAAATATTACATCGCTGGGCACGCTAACATCTCTGGCGGCATCAACTATCAATGCGACGACCTACAAGCAATCCGGCACGATTTATGATCTCAGTACGTTTATGACTACGGGCGGATCGCCTACGTTCGGAGCAATCACCGCGACAAGCCTCGCATTCACCACAAATACCTACAAAACCACTCTTCAGCTCTCTAACACCTCAGGATCTTACGGTATTCGTGTATATGATACTCAGCTATCGGATTACCCTGCACTACTGATTTACACGGCAAATAGATCATCGCCGACGCTCATGGAATTTCATCCGTATATCCTTGATAGCGGATCAGCAACTGTTTATGGAACGCCTCTGCGAATCTCGTACGTTGAAGGAAGCGGTATATCAAGTGGTTTTAAAATTGCTACTTCTGATCCTGGAGCGGCGATGACAAGCTCAAATGCAAATGTAATGCTTGGAGCCGGTCAATATCCTCAGCTGATGACACTTAATGCTCAGATGAATTGTGTAAATATTCAATCAACTGATCTCGTCAATACTAATTACAATGTCCGTTGTATTATTGGAACTGGCTCAGGCACTTCGCTATGGGTTCGCGGTAAGACGAGTCTGCTAAACTCAGGAGGAGCATTGGGTGACGGTCTTCTCAACATGCTCGATGGAACCAACGGCTCTACAGCGGTTATGATGCGCCTGGGGAACACGCTCAGTACGAATAATTGCTGCTCGCTGAACTGGAGGACATCCGCTGATGGTAGTGTTTCTAACTACTTCTCGATTGAAGGATATGGCTCAACGAATACGCTGACAGTCAATTGCAATGGACGCGTAGGTGTTAATACCTCAGCGCCGGTCGCGCCGTTGCATGTATCATCATCGTCGGTATATTCGATAGGAGCCGGCGGTAGTGCTACAGCTTACCTTTACAACGTTGCTGGTGGAACGTACAGCAATCTGGGGTTGGGACCTTATAGCGCGGGCATCAGTGCTTTCTTCGGCTCTGCCATTCTAGTCAAAACCGGCGTGTATGCTGAGTCTGATAGACGGCTTAAGACTGATATCAACTCTATCGATATAACGCTTGACCACTTCGATCAGCTTCGGCCTGTATCATATCGCTATAAGAGTGAGGATAACACGTATAAACTCGGTCTAATCGCTCAGGAGGCCATGGTTGTTGCTAAAGAACTCGTTAATTGCTTTCCTAACGAAAACTTGACCGTAGAGGATCCCTCAGTTGATATTGAAGGCATGCAATTTACTCTTGATTATGGCTGTCTCAGCGCACTGAATGCTGCTGCTATCAAACTACTGATCGCAAAAGTAAAGGAGCTTGAGGCTAAACTATCTTCGATTTAGTATATATCACCATGACGCGCATTATCTTATTCGAAGTCTCTCCACTTAAGACAAAAAAATATCGCGCGTGGATGCGGGATGGGGAGTGTATCTGGCATGTTGATTTCGGTTCGCGTGGTTACGCTCAATATCGCGATTCAACACCAATCAAAGCCTTTTCAGCTTTAGATCACAACGATCCTAAAAGACGTGAGCGCTACTATAAACGCCACAAGGTTAATTATGCGCCTTATACAGCCGATTGGCTAAGTAAGAGTTTTCTATGGACTTGAATGGTATCTAAAGAGCAAACGTCTTAACTGTAGGCGTTTTTTTTTTTTTGTCGTGGAGCATATGCCCACGTGTTCGATGTTTTACCTACGGTAAAACGCGTAGAACCGCCTGACTCAGTTGTTTGCGTTGATGCATCCTTTTTGGTGAAGCCTGTTCGATCCGTAGCCCATACGGCAGGTCTATGACTGTTAGGGATCTCCTTGACGATCAGATCTTTCATGATTGACTTGAGCTCAGCTAAGTTTTGGTCAGCTTGTAAATTGTACAGGCCTCCATTTTTGGCGATTTGCGTAGGGTTGAGAACTAGCATGGTTATAGTAATCGTGTGATAATATCCTTAAATTCAGAATCAGAAATTAGCTTATTCGAATACATATCAACGGTTACAATTTTCAGCTGTTTCAGGATATCAGGATTGTCGTTGCCTAGCATGAGTTCTCCCTTGAGCTTATCATACTCCATTTTCAACGAACCTAGAGGGTCAGGCAGCTCATCACGAAACGCATGCTGAATATGAGTGATACGTAGGATCTCCTTGAAAAGCTTCTGATCTTCAACATCTAGTCGATCGTATGCAGCTTGACTGATATTCTTGTTATAAACTAGATCTTTCAACATCTCGGTAAGCGCTTTGCTGATATCACGTCTAGGCCCCATCTTCTCGCGCGATGGTCTCACTATGTATAAGACATTATCATTTAACTCAGGGATACGAATATACTTCGATCCAATTGGTTTGTAAATGAATGCGCTAGCCATAGCGGTGCCCTGAATGTCATTCAGGTTGTATCTACCATTACCTCGTCGCTTGATGGTTGCATATACAGGCTCACCCTTTGGCGTTTTGTTCTCCTTACGTTGTCCGCCTTTCAATAACCCTGAGGTGTTACGTTCTCTTGGTTCAGTCAGAGCTCCGGCTCCTCGTAATCCACGGCCTTTAAGCTTTCGATTAGGTTTTACGCCTGATCCAACATCTTTGAACTTAACATCGCGGGCTTTCATAACATAATTGAATAGCGTTAGCGCTTTGTCGATTTTCTGTCTGTCATCCTTTGAGACACTAGATAGATCTCTAGTTTTCTCTAGATCTCCAATCGATTCAGAAAGTTTATCCAGGGTTAGAATCCAGTTAATGTTTTTGAAGAAGGTATTAGATTTACTCGGGCTTTGAGTATCCCCAAAACGATCATTGTATCGCAACTCGCTGACACCTCTTTCAGGCCTCTCAAACCAGAAAAGATATCGCTGAGCTTTGTCAGATCTTTCGGTATCCTTCATGATTGGTACTAAATGGATAAGAAATACGTTTTCCTTATGAGCTGCATGAAAATAGTCAGTAATAATCTTTCTCGCATCCGATTCAACCATCGATACAGGTTTATCCATTACGTTACTATCATCGCCCGTTTGCTTCCCCTTATAAAAGAAACCTTGTTTTGGTTCAAAACGTTTTGAATCAGCCTCTAGTTCTTTATCAAAGTGAATTGAAAACTGTAATTCTTTCTCACGCATTAGATCCATTAATCGGTTCAATGTTAAAATCCATGACACGTCTTTTAGCTTTGCCGGCAAAGGTCGGCTGTTCTTTGTTGATTTAACATTTAATACCCCTACCTTATCGATATAGACGATACCATCTTCTAAAACGGTCCCGTCTATTAAAACAGGCCTTGCTTGAATATTTGAACCTATTAACTTCTTCTTATATTGCCATATCAAAGATAATAGCGCCGTTTTAGCTTTACCATCATCCATTGTCGTATCGCTTGAGCTATCGTGAAACCATGTAGGTTTTAGATGAACTTTTGCTCGTTTTGAGTTTTCATCTTCAGCCAAACGCTTTCCTCTTAAATTCCAGTATGACCTTGCGTCTTCATCATTCATTCGCATTAAGCTAACTTCATCAATACTGTTTGATTCCCCATCAGAGCGAATGTCTCGTATATGTTGAGCAGTAGCTATCCAATCGATGTCAGCTGATTTGGATTTGCGATTGGTATCATAATTATATTGATTACCATTTTTCCCAATGTATCGCTTGGTTGCGGTTGCTCCATTTCTTTTTATTGGTTTGATCTTCAAAGCTGCCCAATTTGGATTTCTTTTGTAGAGCATTTTAATCCAGTTTTTGGCTTGATTTACTTCGTCAATTTCTTCAGTAGTTTGTTCAATGCTAGGTTCAACAACAGGTTCAACGCTAGGTTCAACAACAGGTTCTGAAATAGGCTCATCTGCAGCTTGACTTGTTTGAACAGTAGGTTGTTCAGTGTCTGTAGATGTCTCTGAGCTTACGCCGATCTGGTTAAGATCTCCTGGTTGAGGAGTATCAGTTCCAGAATCTACCTGATTTGCGCGTTTCATAGATGTTGAAATAGCTTCATCAGAACTCCAGGCTGCATCTGCATACATCAACCGCTTTGCATTAGACTGACGAACACGCCGTTGCGCGGTCTCTAGTAGAACGTGCTGCTTGTTGTGTCGATCAGATAAGTTCTTGAAGTTAGGAAACATGACCAGTACCTATTATATCATAAGAACGATAAAAAAATGTAACGATATTTACTCCGTCTGAGTTATCTGATTAAGCTTTGAATTACTCAACCTGACTGTTTTAGCTTCGTCGCTTGCCCATAACGCATCAGCATACATCTCACGTTTCGTATTGGTTTGACGAATTCGTCTTTTAACTCGATCCAATAGTTCAGCTCGCTTCTGCTCCCTATCAGCTAGATTCTTGAATGAGGGGAACATTTTATATTCTAGGTAGTGAATCTTTTGCGGTATTTTAACTGATTTACTGGCTCCGTTCGCCAATCATCCATTGTAAATTTATGAACCAACTTGTTTCGCCTTAGTAGCATCGAATCGTATGCGTATCGAATCTCATCAAACGGTAAATCAAATAGTTCTTCTAATTCATCTTTATGAGATATATCTCCGATAATTTGTCGAAACGGTCTAAGATCCCCTCCAATACGCGTTAATTCGCGTTTAATGTAATCAACACGATCGATGTCGCTCATCATATTTGAAAAGTCTCTGCATTTATTAACATAGCACTTTACTCGTTGATGCATCTTAGCAAGCTCCTTCTTGTACATGTCTATCTTATAATCTTTATCGTGTTGCTTGCAGTATCCACTAGTAAGCGCGTTTCTTGAGCACTGCTCGTTTTGTTTCGTAGTCGCTTTGCATAAAGTCATGTTTATGTATCTATATGTATAGCCTTATATTTTATTTTTTTCTATAAAATGTCTCTTGTATATTAAAGAGGCTTAGACGCGCCTGCGGTGATGGATCCTGATCTAGTTTTTGTAGAAAGTAGTTCTGATGAAGAACCATACGATAATCGATCAATAGATGCTGATGTGGCAAAAATAGCGAAATACAATGAAATGATACGATTACGTGTTCAGAAGCAAAAAACGAACCCCCTCTACCAACCTGTCATCAAAGAACAAAAAAAGGATTTCAGAAGAACTTTTATTAGACTTTCTTAGCCTCATTTTTTTGCTTGCGTAGTCGGTTGAAAAGAGCGCACCTTGCGGCTCCGGGGCGAACTTCGTTCAGCCCAATAGTCTATTTCTACTTTGCTCCGCCTGTTCTTATTAACTAGTCTTAGGTTATCTTGAGGCTCCCATGTTGGTTCATCCCATCCTTTCCATTTGATCTTGTAATAGAACTTCTTATTCTTGATTCGATGTTCTAAAACCTTTTCAACCTCGAATAAGTCTCCGTTTTTATACGAATCGTTTGTCTGTTTCGCTTTAACTAGTTTCAGATCATTTGGTGATTTGTAGAGTGTTTTGTTATTCTTTGATCGTATCTGAACGCGATATCCGTCAATACCAACGATCTGATACACTGCTTTGCTCCATCTGGCATCTTCTTTCGCGAATTGCTTCTTATTGAGTCGATATAGAACATTACTTCCAACGCTAAGCTTATTATCAATGTCATTCATCACCTGTTGATTATGTTTCAGTTCATTCTGCATGACAATACCCTTCGCCTCAGTAGGTGTCATCTTGATTCTGCTATGAACTGTGTTATTGTAGTTGAATATGACCTTCTTCAACAGATCATCAGTTAATTGCTGAGGGATTTTCATCAAACGTTGCTTTATTGTACGGTTAAAACGTTCAATTTTACCCATAGTCGCATGATCACCTGGCTCGTTGTTGTAATGTTCAATATTTTGGTCTTTAAAGTATTTCTGAATTGATTTGTTCATGAATTCTGATCCGTTATCAGTAGTTAATATTTCTGGTTTCTCTTGTTTCATGAAACTCTTGATTGTAGCTAAAACAGTAGATGCTTGCTTATTTGGTAATAGTCTCGCGTATCCAAACCTTGAATTGATATTGATCGCCGTAAAGATGATTGTTTTACCCCAAAAAGCCAAATCAGCTTGCCATGAGTTAGGATTGTCAGACGCAATGTTGAACTGTTCGAATGACGGCTTTTGCTGCTTAAAACGTTGAATATCCACATTTTCATAAAATCTTTGAATATCTTGATATGTAATATGTCTATCTAATGCTTTTGCTTTTTGATACAGAGATTTCGCATTAATGAACCCATAAGAGGGGTCATTATACAGCTTTTCTATAACGGCTTGCTTATCCGCCATATCTATATTTAAAAATGACAAAAAAAATAATGCTGCAATCATTAAAGCACAGTCTTCGCGTGGCTCAACCATTAAAGCACAGTCTTCGCGTGGCACCATCATTATAGCTCAGTCTTCGCGTGGATCAATCATTAAAGCACAGTCTTCGCGTGGCACCATCATTAAAGCACAGTCTTCGCGTGGATCAATCATTAAAGCACAGTCTTTGCGTGGCACAATCATAAAAGCACAGACTTCGCGTGGCACCATCATTAAAGCACAGTCTTTGCGTGGCACAATCAATAAAGCACAGTCTTTGCGTGGCACAATCATAAAAGCACAGTCTTCGCGTGGATCAATCATTAAAGCACAGTCTTTGCGTGGCACAATCATAAAAGCACAGTCTTCGCGTGGATCAATCATTAAAGCACAGTCTTTGCGTGGCACAATCATAAAAGCACAGTCTTCGCGTGGCACAATCAATAAAGCACAGTCTTTGCGTGGCACAATCAATAAAGCACAGTCTTTGCGTGGCACAATCAATAAAGCACAGTCTTTTTTTGCGTATAAAATGACAAAAAAATCTCCCCAAATTTGTTTAAATATCTAGCGGAACAGTCGAAATACCGTCCGAAAGCACTTTTCGTTTGTCATAGTAGTAATTGAGACCAACTTTCTCTTGCGTATATGTGATAACGCTTTTAGATACCTTGTCAATACGGAAACCTCTATTAGTTGCGTTAAGAGTGATCCTGTCTTTGACAACTGACTCGAATGAATCAGGGTTGAGAATATCTGCGTTTCGATTACCACCTTGTTGAACTCCTTTCGCTGATACCTTCTGCTTGTGATCACCTGATGGTAGATAGCAAATATAGTTCTTTGGTGATAGACTGACCATAGCATCGCCACGCCACTCCTCTTTGAAAAGCCCAGGCGTGCGTCTATCATACTTAGCATTCTCCTCTGTATCATCACGCGGGAACCAGTCATATTTGTGTTGCTTGAAATGCTCACGTAATTCAGGTCTGACCAGATTTTCGAACGGGTTTTCGTCACTGAACGCTATGTAAGCTGAATCAGTATCGGTTTCTTGATACTGAAAGTCAGAACGATCCATGTAAAAGTCAATACAATCATAGTAGAACTGAAGCATGCGTAGCTTAGCCAACTGATAGATTGCGATAGATAGATGGATAGGATTGTTGAATTTGATACGCCTCTTCTTCAGAGACACTTCATACGCCCCATCCAGTTCTTCAACATCATGGAAGTTCTGCTTTTCAACGATAGCTCTTACAGACATAGCATCAGATTCATACTTAACCTGCTTATGTTTGGTTTTATCCATACCAGAGCGACCAAAAGCTGAGTTACCAATAAGTTTCATCATTTCAGCAATCATAGCCTGACTTTTATCAACATCTCCTCCACGGCGTGCATCAGAAACTTTCTCCATGAAACCTTTAAACACGCGGTTAGATGATGCTTTGATGAAAGAGTAGGTTTTGGTGATAACTAACCCATGAGCCAGATACCACTTCAAAAGAGGCGTGTAGATCAAAATTTGCTTACCGAAATAGCTACCAATCAGCTTTTTAGATTTAGCTGCTTGATGCGTCTTCGATTGATTGTATTCATACATATGATCACCAATAATATCTTTGTTAAACGGGTCAATTTCGATATTCTTGAAAATTGGTGTCATCTCAGAAAAGTAATCTTTGAGATGCTCAGGCGTTTCGATATCACATTCTAAGAAGCCAAAGATCTTATCATTTGTGATATCATCAACAATACCATCATACGTATCAATACTAGTTAGACGCCCGCATGGCATAACATTACCAAGCGCCCAGAGGTAAAGAGCATTAGCATCATAGCCAATGATCTTCTTACATTGCTTAGATCCGTTTCGAAGGAACGTTTCATTGCGTTTTGCGTATCTGTTGAAAATGATACTTGGCCCGCCTACAATGTTGGCCTTCATTTTTTTGTAGATCTCTTTCTCAGCTTGATCGATCTCATAGACTAGTTTATGAGAATTTCGAGAAAGCATCTTTTGGTATCTGAATGAGTGGATAGACATATCTTTACGGGCACAGTTGCATTCAATACAGCTCATCATGATATTACCGTCAATATGTCCAATTGAGTTATCAATGCGATCACATGAAACATTTTTTTCAGTTAAAGCTTGATTACAATGACAACAAACGAATCCACTAGAGCGTAGGCATAATTTCACATGATGCTCTGAGAGAGCAAATACTCTACCAGCTTTTTCATCTTGTATTTTATACCCATTGAAACGTTCGACAGGGAACTTGAAAGGTGAATAGAACTTAGAATGATCATAAGACGCGGTAAATTCATTTTCGCTTTCAACTTCCACATCACCCAGCTTGTTAAACACGTATTCTGCTTCTTTTGGAATATCAAATTCATAAATCAACTTATTACCAGACCCATCTTCAATCTCCAAATAATCACGTCTATAACGAACCTTATCAGCAACCATACGATACTTTTTCTGCCCATTAACCTGATCAAGTTTAAACATCAACCTTTCAATAGTGGAGTTGATTACCTTGACATCGTTTGAATCCATTGATGATTCAACGATCTTGTCTTGCTCTTCAACATCCTTGTAAGCAATTTGATACATGACTTTTTCAGCTAATCCGGGCAGTGATACACCTTCTAGAAACATATCCATGTCAAACATCTTGTAAAACTCTCTTTGCTTCTGAACAGCCTTAACAAATGGTTGAACGTCTAAATTGTTATACCAAATTAAAAGATCCTTGATTGATTTCATGTTGTAATGAGACCAGACAAACTTAACGCGCTCATAGTCCTCGTCACTGATTTTGGTACCTTTGAGACTTGAATCAAACGCCTCGCGCTGAGGGATTGAGGTCTCGTTTAACTTGTCAAAAGAAGTTATATACTCGTATGGAAACAAACCTTTACCTAGACCGCAAACGCATCGAATCTTATCTTCGCATTTACAACCCCCTAAGTATGTCTTCAGATACGAATCGTATGAAGTCCCGGCCGGTAGATAATTAGAAATGTCCAATATCTTAAGCGTATGTGTTTTGATGCACATGTAGTTAGGATTTTTGATCACCATATCAACTTTATTCGGATTAAGAACATTGAAAAGATCTTTCTTAACTAGATTGATATCATAACGCCCTGAATTGAATCCTAATACAGGCACTGTTTCCCAACACTTACTCAGATTAACTCGTTGGTTTTTGTATTTAGTTGCCAAAGTTAAATTTTTGTTTTCATACGCATTACTCATTTTTTTGAAAATCACTTGATCCAGCTCAAAATACTTTTCCAGCTCGTAATAGGACTTGATGGCTAAAGCCTTGTCTTCAATATATTTAAACATCTCAACTAAAAGCGCCTTTTGATTATTATTGACAAAGCATTTAACCTGATTAGTGAAACTATCACAGATAGAAACTGAAATGGCTTGATGTCTTGCGTCAAACGTAGTGTTTTCACCATTTTGCTCATTGATCTTGAGTTGAACAGCTTCGAAATCATAAGCAATGAAATGGTTAAAATAATGATTTAGCTTACCACTAAAACCATGCTCTCTGATGATTTGCTTCACCTGACAACCAAATGGTTTATATTTTTTAGGGTTTTTGCTAAACGATTCTAGAACTTCAAATTCGCATTTAGATCGCTTATGGTTAGCTAGCTTTTTCCATGTATCTAAAACAATACCGCAAACATTGCATGGATACTTGCTAATAACCATATCAACATTAGTGATGTACATCGCATGACCCTTATACTCTAAGATGCTCAACGTAGTATCAAATTGCTTCTCACTGGTAATAATCTTAGTGATTTCTAACGTATCCTCATCCATACGAAACATATCGATATTTACCTTGAAACAGTCTTCTAGCTTGTCGAATTGGAAACTATCAACTGGTTGATAATCCTTGAAAAGTTGAGGTGTGTATGTGATAGATTCAAACTCACAGAACTGTTTGAATCTCTTCTCAACTTTACGTTTTATACGATTAGATTTTGGCTTCTTACCCTCAATCAAATGATATGTGATGCAGTAAAACATGCACTTGTTTTCAGTTTCTTTGAAATTGACAATGAAACTATTATTCGTGATAATATCAGGAACCTTGATTTCTGAATCACCCAACACATGGTTGCGATAGTAGATGACAACCTTGATTGCGGTGATCTCTTTAAGCTGATAAGCAGAAGACGGGTATTTGATCCGCTCAGTTAGATCCTTAGCATGAAGGTAGCTCATGATCTTAGCATCTACATCTCGCTTGTTATCAATCTGAATTGGTTTATCCCAAACTTCGGTGTTATAACTAGGCCAATAATCACGTTCTTGACCGGTGATACGATTAATAAGCTTGTATCCTAGCTGAAGATTCACTTTGAAAGCTGCAGTCTTAGCTAGCATAAAGTTACGCGCCTCGGTATAAACCTCATCTTGACTAAATCCTTCAAACAGATGAGATTCTAATGTATTACCGTGAAACGGTGTGTATTTCTTCTGAGCTACGAACTTGTAATTCATAGACCATTAGAACCGTTTCTCAGAAATGTTATACGTCTTTCGAATCAGCTCCTGATTTTTTAGTCGATCAATGTTAGAGATGAATATTACACGCCCATTACGCGGTTTAACCCGCACTCGGTAATCTGACCCCCACTTAGTGAGCGGGACATTAAGTCGCTTAAGTGCTTCGTATTGCTCGATGAACATGGTGTATATGAGAGTAGTGATAAAAATTCTATATAATCTACTTTTTATTTATCAGGATTGATTTCTACTTTATATTATAGGTGAAAGACTTCGGATGAAAAAAAATTTTAAATTTAGATGAGATCTTTAATTTCCTGAACTAAATTTGGATAACGTGTTTGAACAAAATCAGTCGTTAGAGCCCAACTCAAATATCCTTTATCTTTTTTATTTATTTCTTCAACTGTTTTTCCTTTGTATTTACCAAAAGGAATGATATGAGTCTTACAACCCCTCCTACAACCCTTACAGCTTCTGTATTTACCAGGATACGGTTCATTACACTTTAAGCATCGTTTGATATGACCTTTGAAATATTTTCTACATTCCGACCCTACAAAGAAATGTTCTTTGTCTTTGTTGAAAATCAGATAGTGTTTCTGGATTGGTGTTGAACAGTGACATTGTGATGATACTTCAGGTTCATAATTTGGTTTTGGATAAATCTGAGTCTTACCCTCTAAATACCACCCTTTAGGACGACTATCACTCAACCCTCCTTCATACCAATACCATCTAGATGGATGATATTGAGATAAATCACCTAATGCCTTTATTAGAAGCTTTAGCTTGAAATTAATCTTATCATCAACAGTCTTATATTTTGTCATTATTTCTTCAATCTTATGCTTTCTCTCTCTCTCTTCTTTCTTCATCCCAAGTAATCCTGCTCTAAGATAAGCAAGAGACCCGTATTCAACAGTCTTACCATTCTTAATAACGTATTGATACATGTTTGGCGTTGTTGTTGAAACTATAAAGTTGTTGTTATTATACTTTATAGAAACAAACTTCAGGATGGATTCACTTCTTATGCGGATTTGGCGGATTCGATAAGAACCCTTAGATGGGACGATTGGAGCCGCGTAGATGCTTAGAAATTTGAGCTGATGTAGGGTGGGAGATGGGGTGATTGGAGACGGTTTGGTGAAAAGAAAAAGAGAATGATGAGGGGTGGGAGATGGGTTTTATTGAGGTGTTTAAAACTAGTTGGTGTATAGACTATCTAAACAGCTTGAAATTGGTTTAGATAAAAAGAAGCAAAAAATAGTCGATTTAGAAATGAAGCAAGAGATGGGGCGATTGGGTGCGTTTTGATGTTTAGAAATGGGTAAGTGGTTTCAAATGATACTCTCCCTACTCAACTCCCCACTACTGATCACACACCATAAAACACAGCTTATGCAAGTCGATCGCGTAGAGATCAAGCATGTCGTCAAGGAGGATGATAATGGAGTCGGCGCTCATGTCGGCCTCATCTTCCAGGGTGGAGAACGAGAGAAGAGACTTGTTCGAGGGTGTGACCGTAATGATCGCCACGTAATGCGTCCCGTCTTCCGTCCACGCGTCCACGAGAAACCCGAGCTTTTGGCCCTTCAGCTGCTTCTTGATGCGATCTTGTACCACCTCTTCGGTATCGATCATGTACTTCTTCACGGTCTTGAATGAGATAGGCTTCAAGCTCGTGTACTTGCGAGTTTTCGGTTTCTCACACATCGCGAGCTCACGGTTCTCCTCGATGATCCAGTCCATCCAGTGGTAGACGAATCGCGCGAAGTCGTCCACCTGGACGAACGCGTCCAGTGTACCGCCGCCCTCGTGCTGTTGAAAGCGCTCGAACTCCTCCTGGTACGATTCCGCGTGTGCACGCGTCAGGTGATCAAAGAGGTTGTTGGTGCCGCGGGCTTGCTTACGGCGCAAGAAACGGAGACGGCACATGTAGTAGTTGTCACCGTCGGGAGTGAAGAGCGCTTTAGCGTATGTGCTTTGTGAGGCGCGTGGGGCCATGGTTGAGTTGCAGAGCTGGGAGAGGGTTGGTGGTGTTGTTTATGCGAGAAGAAGTCACAAGTGATCCCTCTTGCGGGTCTCTTGGTGGCCGCTTGGTGACCAGTTGAGGGCCTCTTGAGGACCCTGAGCCGTTGGAATGCACAAACGTGCTACTGTGTTGCCAAGCCTTGCGTCAGGCTGCATTCAGTGTCCCCAATTCATGTAACATCGGCCATCGAGGAAAAACATATTGGGGGGAAATTGTACGTGGGACCCCAATCAGTAATTGCAATATTTTTATTGGTTCATATGGATACGGTATTGGAATTTACCGAGCCCTGCATATACTGCTTACCAGGGCGTGGGGCATCCCGGGGGAACGCGCAGTTCGTAGACGACAGTTTTATACAGATGAACATGCTCTTGGTTTCTTTCCTTTTCGGCTCTCTGTTGCTGTTGCTTGCTACTTTGGTCCGTGACGTACCAAAATCTGGCGATACATCAGCCTTCGAATCCGTATATCGTTCGGCCTTGTCGTTTTAAAGCGTAGATAACATCAATTCCTTTAATAGTCTTCCGGTTAGCATGTTCAGTATACGTGATGGAATCTTGCAACAGGCCGCGCAGAAAGACCTTCAACACCGCACGCGTCTCCTCATGAACAAGGCTTGACATGCGGATAACACCTGCTCGACGAGCTAGCCGTCGAATAGCAGATTTTGTGATACCCTGAAAACTATCAGACAGAAAGTATCGATAGTGCTTTCGCTTATCTTTGTTGATATTCTTGCGACGCTTTCCGCGGCCCACCATTCAGATTTAGGTCTACTCACAACACAAATCAAGCACAAGTTATCATCAATTAGTCGAGTCGCGAGTCTTCGGCAGGGTACCTACTGATTCGCTGTCACGTGGCAATTTCGACAATGAAAGCGAAAGAAGGAAATCATAGGGCTTCACATTTTGAACTGCAACTCAGTTGGCCAACACTGTTCTAACACTTGTTTCGAGCTGACCACGTGCCCGCGCTGGCAACCAGAAATATTGAGCACGAACCATCTTCAAGTTCAACGCTGTCCTAACGTTTTTTTTTAAGCTCAGCACGTGCGCGCTAACAACGAATACAAAACACGAACCATACATAGGAAAGAACCTAACCGTTCCGATGTGTTATGGCTACCTACGCTTTCGATACCAACATTTGCTCATCACAGTAGTTTGGGAGTGCGGCGATCTGATAGTGTATTTCCCCTTCTTACAGCTGACGTACTTTTTGTAGTGCTCCAATTACTGCCGATATGATCCTGTCCTGCTGGTCTGCTAAGAATTTCCGCTCATACTTGCACTGACACTCCTGTAGACTTGCATGAGCTTTACGACGTTCTGCAGTGATGTCGTCGACTGTTATGTTGGAATCAGTGTCGCTTTCTTTGCCACTTTGACTGCGCGCAGGTACGATAGATCTGCTGTTGTTCTTTCCTCCACACCGATCAGAAAGATCCCCAACTTGGTTTAGCTCACAGAGCTCGCGTAGGCTCGTGACGGGTTCACTACGCCGCGACGAAATATTCGGCTGGTCCCTGGGCACGCCCTCTTCGCGGTAGCGGTTTCGATAGGTACGGTCAGCAATTAGACACTTTGCGTGGCGTGCCAACGCATGCAGCTTTGTCCTCTGTGACGGACCGACGTGTTGGTAGGCCCGACAAAGATGCCAAAACTTCCGCTTGATACTTTAAATGTCGCGTGGTTGCTGTGCTTTTGCGTTGAATCCTGTCAAAACGGCATCCAAGTCAGCCGGTTGTGTCGGCAGAACTCGTCCAATTTCCGTGAGAAGGTGTAGCTGCTCAGCAGCAGTGTAGTTTCGTGAACCCTTGGGTTTCGGCATCTACTCTAAACACCAAAGAAAGACACATTCAAGTTGAGCCATCGCGTTAGCTTCAAGTCACTATGGTGCCTTTGTAGGCTGTACGTACAGCTAGCTGGCCACGGACATCGTTCCCTTCCTCTTGTATTATATGTTCTGCTGTCTTCTTGCTCTCCGGCGCAAATTGAAAAATGAATGGGAAACGTCATCTCCTGTCGTGCCGCTGTTGATGTTCGATTTTGTTCGCCCATCTTCCACCACTTATGTGTACAGCAATTTTCAGTGTGTATTAATTGGTGTTGAAGGTCAAAGTTCAAACGTGCTACGCGCTTCACGAAATAGCGGAGAAAAGTGAAGATAGTAGTGAGCTTGGAAACGCGGTGCGTGTGGCGTTGTTAGGTCCAGCTCAGATTCGCCGGCCGGATCGTGGCTTGGCATTGGACATCGTGAAAGAGCCCAAGGCTCGAGTACACAAGAATCCGGACAACAGCCCCCGGGGGAGGCAAGTCCTTATCTCCGGAGTCGATATTCTACGCTGTGGCCGTAAAAAAGTATCGAATCGATGTCGCGTGTGTGCTCAGCGTAATTGTCTCAAAATGTCTACACAGCACGAGTGGTCAAAATGAATGATGTTGCGAACGTTTTTAACCAAACCTTGAACGTGCCTTGAGTAGATCCACAAGCGGCTCAGACGAATCTGCATCGATGAAGTGGAGGCGAGCAAACCGCAACTGTTTGTGCTGGTGGTCAGACACCCAGACCAATCTCATGCGAATGGTTATCTTTTCCGGATTCGGATTCGATTTCAGGAAGTCTTGTAGGTCTGGCAAGACAGTATAATAATGCAGAAGGTTAGTTAACGACACAGGTTAGCCACACCAGTTCATGTACCTCACATTTCACAGTTGAAATGGCCCGAGCTGCTACCGTGGACTGGGTGGCAAGGATCTCGCGCATGCGTTGACACGGCGTTAGCGAAGTAGTGCTCTCAGAGCCATGGCTGGTGATAACACCAGGCATTTTGCCCTTCACTGCCAGTGTAGCCGGAGTCACTGGTGTCGTCAGCTTGGTCAGGCTTGCTTCGGCGAGATTTGACTGCCATCGAGCGAATTTTGAAATGGTGTTGAAGCTGTCAGACAAAATGCTGGGGTCTGCTTGTCATCGAACTATCAGTGATTGTACATCGATTGCATGGGGATGCGAGCGGGTGTGGTGTCGATAGTAGCTGGCGCGTCAAAGTTTCATTTCTCTAACAGTTTTGCGCCGCTGGATGAGCGTATCCTTCCATATATTTTACATATTTCATGAAGATATTCATCAGATCTACCTCTTTTTCATCTGCGATCCTCTTCTTCTCACAGCGGAGCCATCTACCTCTTTCCCACAAAAGTAAAACTAGTTCGCAGCAATAGTCTCAGCTTTTGATCCGGCGATTTTACACGCTCATAGCTTACAATTAGCTGCCTACTTTTTCGATGTAGCTCAGCTTGAAAATCAAACTGAAAATGGCACCAACACGGAAAGTGAACAACGGAGCAACCGATCCATCGTCATTGCGTGCGATTCGATATGTCCTTGCTTCACATAATTCAGCCCCCAAGCCATTCTAAACCCAGTGGCGTGCTAATCGATTCGTCCCTTCTTCATAGGTTGTAGTTAGAATGTTATTGAACCCACATTCAGTCAGTTCAGCTGCCATTCGACCCGATTTCGTCTATTAGAGGAGTGGTATGGTATATCATCTCCATGCGATCATGCGCTCTTCGCATCGGTTTCACAGGTACATCGTAGGCTGTGCAAGCTGCTCGGAAGTGAGAGTTTATTCTTCAGAACGAGAGGTAGTACCTAGCCAAATTTGATCTGCGCTGCCTGTCATTGTCTTGTCTACTTTTGACCCCGCGATCAGTCGGAGCCTAGCCGTCACCTCAGCTGCCATTTGTCCCTCCTTCGCCTGCTAGATCCCAACATGAAACACTGGAGTGGCGTGCTATTCGATTCGTCCCTACTTCATAAGGCGTAGCCCGAGTGGCATCGCGTTGTCAGCTGCTAGCTCAGCTGCCACCTGACCTTAGTGTGCCTGCTAGAGTTCCATCCAAAAATTGTGCAGTGGCGTGCTTTTTCTATTTGCCCCAACTTCGCAAGTATGAGCCCGAGCGATAATAGCCAGCACTCTGCAACAGTCGGTTCGGTTTGACATGCTTTGCGTGCCAAATATCTTTGCAGTACCATCGGCAAATGACCGCCTATACAGCTTAGCTCCAGGGGCTCCGTTGCTCATCCTCCCACCATCAGCTCTCCATGATGGACAAAGAGAACAAATTCATTCACACCTTCTATACTGTACTGGTTCGCGTTGGTCCGTGGATGTAAGGATTGTCCACGGACGCTAGTGACTATGAACTCATTTCATAATCTGCCTTGAACTTCACACGCGCCTCGTCAACAAAACCGAACCGAAGAACTCAACAAGAAACCCGAGGACGCCATCATGAATGCGATGAATGCTCGTCAACGTCTGACCGAGACGGAATACATCGTTCTATACCGAGCGATGGCTGACGAGTTGGTGGACAACCTACGGACAGTCGCTCGGCTCAATGACCTCCAGTGGAACAACAGCACCTGGGACGGCGAGGCCTTCGACACGCTCCGACCCCGTGCCCTTCTACCGGATCCCATCAGCCGAGAGATGACAACTACCTTACGTCGCCATTACATGACGTTCTTCCCGCACTGCACTGCCACGGAATGGAGCTTTCGTTACACTTTGCCGGGGGCCGTGATCAACCTGTGCGTCGCGACTTTCCGCCTCCGGTCGCAAACGTCGATGCTGCCCAATTGGCCATCTTGACTGGGACATTGATGTTGGCGACCGAAAATGACACGGTCATCTACGGATACGGGTGGAATCGACTTACTGCCATCCGCTCCAACCGGGTAGAGATTCATCTAAACAAAGGCGACATGATTTTGTTCCGTGGAGATTTCATTTACTCCCTTGCCGGGTATGAAACCAACAATCTCTGCGTACACTGCTACCTCGATACCCCGTTCTTTCAGCGACTGGCTGGAGCAAACGAAAAAAACTCTTCTTGTTCCTGTCATCGACGACATGGCCGCTGTCGATGATTTGTCTACAACTGCCCCTTCGTAGCCTCGGGCGCCAGTTCGCTCCGGAAGCATATGAACCGCTTCCACTCCTTCTTTTTCGGCAGGCCAAGGGCTGGGATCCATTGATTCACGATTTGGCGATGAATCGTGGCGAAGATGATGAAGTTGCTTGTTGGTGCAGTTGCTCTCGTTTTTTCGATACATAGTGGAAGTTTTTCAACATGAATTTGTTGGCTTTGTTTTTGTTTTCCTTTCCATCTACAGCTAACACTAAGTTAGACCTCGCTTATCGCTCGATGTTTCGGTTGTCCTCATTCGCGAACAGGTCGTCATACTGGCGAGACTGCCTGATCTATATTTCTGCTTGCCATAATTATAGATGCATAGCATGCTGTTGGACAGCGTGCGCAGCACCGTTACCCAACATCTCTTGATGTATTGCTTTTAGCCTAGCTTTTAACCTGTAGCTTCGAAACGAACCAGTTTAGCACTAGCAAATTCTCCATAGAGCCAACTGTTCGGCACAAAATGGGCGGCGGATCTCAAAATGCTTCTGAAAGGGAGAAGTTATTTTGCTAGTGCTCTATAACAGACGTGTCGGCTGACCTGTCGTACCGTTTTGAGATCTCCAAGACGGTGGTGAGCAACCGTCACTTCCGCCTCAAGTTTTGCGAAGTCATGCTGGAGGTGTACCGCTCGAGCCCCACGCAGGAATACGCCAGCGTGTGCCAGGCTTTGCAGATGCTGGACAACCACGTGAAAGTTGGCAAGATTCTGGACCAGCTCGTGCGCGGCAGCGACCGTGACTGCCGCATTGCGTACCAAGTCGCTTTCGACCTCAACGAAAACGAGAACCAGAAATTCCTCATGAATGTCTATCACGAACCGCCGAGTCCGCCGACACCTGTTGCCGAGCCAGCGGCAGCAGATACGACAACGACAGTGGAGGAGAGCAAAACGGAAGCACCCGCTCCGGCCGCCCCGACTGTGTCGGCGACACCTCCCTCGGCCCCCGCTGGTGCTCGGGCTGACTATTGGGACAAGCTCGCCAAGTTGAAGCAGGTTGTGTCGGGTGAATTCCTCGTAGACCTGTAGTTTGACTTCCTCCACAGCCATAGCGACTCGGACCCTATTGTTATGAAGACTATCAAAACCGCTGTGAAAAACCGCAACTCAGTGCTGCGATGAAGAGTGAAGTAACACAAATGCCAAGTTCTACGTGCTTCTCATATGCCTACGCAAGGTTAGCTCACTGAGCCGTTGTAGCCGAGCATCTTCATCGAGTGCTGCTTGTGAAGGCCGATCCCATCGGATAATGTGTCTGTTAACGAGCGTAGCGTCCTAAAAGCGTATCGGGACGTCACTCGTGATACGAGCAAATAAGGTTGCTCACGCTTGTTGGCCACGCGACTTTCCGATTTCCACTCTGTCACCACCATGTTGCTCAAGGTTTCACCTTGTACTTTATACACTGTAGATGATACAGCACAAACTATAGGAAATTGCTCGATACGAACGGAAAGCTGTCGTGGCATTCCAGCCCCATTTGGAGCCAGGCTAATTTGACATTGGCTGTAGGGGCGAGAATCCGAGAACAGAGGGAATAGATCACTGTCGATGGAGCCTTGCATAGCGAAAGCTGACGTCCCCCGTGGTATGCGCACAATAAGAGCAGGAGGAGTCTGGTTTGGTATCTTCACCTTCGTATCTAACACACTGTCGTATGCAACGCAGAATGTCGTCGACGGAGCGTAAATTATCGGCTCGAGGGTTCCTAAAGTACCATTCGCCGCCATCTTTGCTGATCGGATATATTGTGTAATTTGAATTGGCATGCCCACAACTAAATCCAAGTAGGGCGCCATTCTACCGAGCTCGGTATTCGGAAGCGCCATGACTGCTTTCACCTCGGACGCCCCGAGCTTGTTGAGGTGACCTTTAAAATCCGCTACGACACGGACAGGGTACTCGCCTGCAGGCATACATTTTGCCACTGTGGATATGAACAAATTATTTATCGAGAGTCTTGTAGCATTGTCAGGTGTAATGAACGTGGGCACATCATTTCTCTGATCCAATTCCTCCACCACATTAGCATCTTCCGTGACTCGCGAATTGATTAATAAATCCACAAACTCAGGTAGCCAAATACCTTTGCGAGCAAACTTACACCCCTGGCCCCATTCGGGATCAGCCCGAAAGCGCACCGACTCTTCCAAGATGATGGCATTGTTGAATCCCAGCCACAATTGAAACCCAGCGAGCTCATTTGCCGTTTGGCGACGCGTTCCAGTTGGATCCTTATAAAGTGGATCGCCTCCGACAGGAGGCAGCTGGAGGAAATCGCCAACGAGAACTACATGCACTCCTCCAAACGGTACTCCTGGCACTCTTTTAGCTGAACGCAACCTTGAATCTAGTTGAGCTAACTGCGTCTTCCGCATCATCGATACCTCGTCAATGACCAAGATGTCGAGATACACGGCCGAGAATATTTTTCTTTTCATTCTGAGCTGAAGCAAAAAGCTAGCCAACGTCCTCCCACTTATCATTGTAGCTGCCTTGCCGGTTAGAGCTGTCTTGACAAGACAATCCGATCGCTGCCAACTCTCGCACAATGCTTGCACTGCGTCTAAAACACGGCTCTTTCCTGTCCCTCCTTCACCCCCCAGAAAAAGTCGAAGCTGATCTTGGTGAAGACTGTCATCCAGATCGTCGCTGACGCACGTCTTCTCTTCGACCCTTTTCCATCTTTTGAGTAGCGCAGAGCTTATCAGCTTGAAGGCGTGGTGTTGTTTTAAGTTTAGTGTGTACACTTGTGAAATGACAGCTACTGTGGCAAATTCAGTATGACTCTTTAGAGGCTGTGTAGATAAGTTTGAGGGCACATTCCACCACGACATGCTAGTTTTAGTCAGTGCATCATTCAGCAATTCAATGATTCGGGTGTTGCGCTCACGAACTTCATTTGGTGGATGCTGCACAAGTTTGTTGTCAGTGTCACCATCCTGCACCCATTTGCGCATATCTTGGACAGAGGGAAAACATTCTGTCTGCCTGGACGAATTTAATTTTGCAACTGTACTCATGGCACACCCTTCTAACATGTTCAGTGACTTGAACACGTGTAAGATATCAGCAACCCGTTTGTCAGGAGCTGCTGAAGTTGGACACTGCACTGGATTAAGGGTTTGGCTGTCAGGGATTGTTTCGTCGTGTTCTCCTCGTTCCCACGGATTTACGAAAGTCTCAGAAGCAGCAATGCATTCGTCGTCTTGATCAGAATCAACACAGCTAAATAGAGAATCGGATTCGTCACCGCTATCGCCTTCGGCTTCACTATCATCAGACTG
>KV731139.1:0-13740 GCA_000500225.2 Phytophthora pinifolia
TCTGAATGAGAGACCTTCGCTCAGTACCATCACATACCCCATGGAACCGTACTACCTACAAGACCATCAAGGATCACCAGGACTGACTGGATGGTGGAAGACCGACTGGATGATGAAGTCCGACTGGTCGACCAAAAGATCCGTTCAGCAACGAAGGGTCGCTGAGATCTGCGATTTGCAGAACGATGTACCCAGAAACCACCGTCATCAAGTGATGTGTGTACGTGCCAGACGATCGTCGCCCCTATCACCCATAGTGAATCCAAGTTAAATCAGGTCGTGCAAAGGCATGCCCGTAGAAGACAGCGCGCAAGCGCGAAGACAGATAAACCAAACAGAGTTCAATTTGCCGAGAACAAGACAAACAACTTCGGCTTCGCCCGAGACATATTGCGTCTGTATCCCGCCGAGGAGGTCAAGCTGCTGCGCGGAGTAACCCGGCAGCCCGAAACGACGGACGTTCGATGTCACACTGGTCCACGAGCCGGTCGTGTGAGCTCTCTTAAGAACCCAGGCCCGATCAGAGTGAAGACCAGCGACTCGTGTGCTGCTGGAGTGACTCGCCTGTTCCATTTCCAAGTTGCAGTGCTGCCTCCTGGGTGCGCACGCATTTCATATTCCCTGCTGTGCTAGGTGGTTATTGTAGTCACCCCTAGAACTTTGATCGATTGACTGCGGTGTGAAAAGGAAGTGTATTTGTGTGTGAAGAGTGTGTCCCTCACTGGGTGAGGGTGGTGCGGCGGAGCCAAGCCCATTCAGGATTGACCAGTATCCTGGGTGAGAGCTCAAAGTAGACTGGTGTACAGACCCCCCACTCAAGGGTCTATAAGAATAAGTAGTGGTTGTATATTTSTRTATTTTTAGCWAGTAGTGTRTATCTCRGYATTTAKMTKGKTGAACTSTGMGRAGGTGATCTRTTCTGTGATCTATCCTTGCCAGAGTGAACCAAGTGTCTGACTCAGCGAAGGTTGGCGAAGACTCAAGTACTTCTGTATTCGATCTGAGTGTACACGACTCATTAGCGTGGAAGTCCGGGATATCCGAAGGTAAACGACACCTATAGGGATTGCCACAAGGACACACGTCACACTGGGTGAGTTTTTCCCCCATATCTCATTCAGTGGTCCAGTAATCGCATTCAGTGCGACATCTGGGTAGCGTTATACACCCTGAGCGATAAAGGCGTTTACCCGCCTCGCGTCATAATTCGAGTATTCGGACGTTCGCGACGCTAAAGACCCGGTTTCACAACCACTTCCTCAGCCGCACGGCCGATGAGCTTTGGGAACGGTTGCAGACGACGCACCGTATGCGTGGAGAGTCCGTGGAGGAATGGGACGACCGTGTCTCCGACTTGTGCGACTCGATGGACTACCCGGACCCGCGCATGCTCTACCAGTTGTTCCGTCGCGGACTGAAGAACAAGAGGATGTTGGCGATCCTGGCCTCCAGCCCCGCCCGTGACATCCCGGATGCGTGTGAGTGGTTGATGGTCAAGGACATGTACAGACCGGTCGAGGAAGATGACGAGTTTGAGGACGAGGACGCGCCTAAGGCGAAGACGCCGTCACCGGCCCAAGCCCCGGTCCAGGAGTACCCAGTGCTCGAGTCGGTCAACGCGTTGTCGCAGGAGGTGAGGTCGTTCGTGGAGCAGTCGAAGCAGTGGCAGAACGAGCTGATGCAGAGCCGCCAGCAACCGTGCCAGGTCTTGCAGACCGTGATTGCGATTCCAGCTCCCGCTCAGCAACCGAGTAACCAGCAAGTGCCCTTCGTGACTGCTCGACCGTTCCGTGGCATCACCATGGCGGATGACGACCGGACGCAAACGGGTGTCCCCATTTGCGGACGCTGCAACTACCGCGGGCATGGCCGTGCCACGTGCAAGCGCCAGACCATGACGTGCCGTAAGTGCAACCAGTACGGTCACATCGGTATGGAATGCGACGCCTCTCAGAATGGATACGGACGACCGAGGTCGGACAGCTGGACGAGACGCCCTCGGGAGTGTTTGTTCTGTCACAAGGAAGGTCATTTCGTCGCTGAGTGTCCCGACATCGCCGAGTTGCGTGCTCAACAGCAGGATGGTCGCGATGGTAGTGTTCCTCGCCAATGAAGACGGCAAGAGGAGGGGGAAAGAAGAGCCGGTCCTTCCTCTAGCCTGGAGAACGGCTCGGGGGTCAACCGTGCGGGAGTATCACGAGAGCGTGACCGTGCAGTGGACACCCCGGATAGGAACGGGGGGAAACGAGTGAAGGAAGGGAATGTGAAGGAGAGTGACCCTGTGCGCGCGAGCAAGCAGCGTACAAGCGGGAGGACTGAGTCGAGGGAGATGAGAGTAACAGGGAGGAAGGAGAAAGAAGGAATCGAGGGACGAGGCGATGGCCAGGGAGCTGCCGCCGTTGGACGAAAAAGAGAAGTAGTCGTGGCAGCGGCCGCGGCAGGAGAACGAGATCGAGAAGAAGTCGTGGCAGCGGCCGCGGCAGGAGAACGAGGGCGAGAAGAAGTCGTGGCAGCGGCCGCGGCAAGAGGACGAGAGCAAGGAGAAGTCGTGGCAGCGGCCACGGCAAAAGGCAAGGACAAGGAGAAGTCGTGGCAGCGGCCGCGGCGAAAGGAAATGGAAAAGGACAAGGAGAAGTCGTGGCAGCGACCGCGGCAGAAGGACAAGGACGAGAAGAAGTCGTGGCAGCAGCCGCGGCAGGAGAGCGAGGAGAAATGAAGATTGGAAGGGAGTCAGCGAGTGAGGAAGAGAAGAACGAGGATGGAGAAGCCCTCGGAGGACGCGTGGCAGGTATTGCCAGGGTGGTGTCAGGAGAACAGAGTGATGATCGGGAAGTGATTGTCGTTGACGGTTCTGGAGCGGACGGTGTCCGTAAGTGAATCGGTGGGGTCGGAACCGTGTCACGGAACGGTGGAGAATCTTCAACAAGCGAGAAGAATTGTCAGTGAGAAGGATGTGGAAGCGTCCGTCGGAATAAAAAGGAAAGGGAAAATGGATGTCGATGAAAGCGTGACTGAAACCCCGGCTAGCGAGTGTGCATGGAAAATGGAGCCGCCGCTAGGACCGGCTGTCAAGGAACAGTTTGGAAAGTCAAGAGATGCGAGTAAAAAGGAGCCTGCCGCCGTGATGGAGACGGTTGGAGGCATGAATCCCGACGGAGGGGCGGTTGTGAATGACAGGAACGTGTCTTCCCGCCACGACCATCTTTTCACTGATGAAGATTTGGAAGCTATGAAGAAGAGTGGACCCGGCCAAGAGGAAACGGTTCTCGCTGGTGCTCCTGTTTTTGCGGAACCAGAAGAATTCGATAAGGAACTGGAGGAGCGTATATAGCCGCTAGATGAAGTCGAGTTGAAGCGGAGGATGAAGAGGAATGCCAAACAGCAGCGCGAACCGACCATGGATGAGATGGCGGAGGTACTCGGTATACAGAAAGATGTGCTGGAGCGGGCGAAGGTCGTCACGCCGGCCGGCACAGCGTCACCCGAGTACTGGCAGGCGTGGTTTGAAGACACGTTGGAGCGATCGGCGGAGGCCAAACGAGTCAACCGTGACTTCCGTGGAGCAAGTATGGAGCAAGATGCGAGCACAGTCAACATTGTGGAGAAGGAGTTTAAGAGGGGTCGTGCTGTCAATGCTCAAGAAGAAGAGAGTCCAATTGTCGACGACGAAGTCCGAGCTAGGAAAGAGGATCAAGTGGCCGCGCTGGTTAGCGCTAACATCTTGGTTCCTCTCGTGGACGGTTCGAGGAGCAACCGAAACGCTACGGTGGCCAGTGTGACTGCGGCCATGGATCCGGCCAAGGTTAGAGCTGTGGCTCGTCGAGCGGTGTTCCTGTTGTTGAAGGAAGCTAAGGAAGGGATGCATACGGTTGCGGAAACACCTCCCTCGATTAGCGAGCTGCCCAAGGTGCCGCCCCAGCGTGACAAGGTGCCTGAGCTAGTCTGGATAAGGCTTCACCAACTCTCGGACTGTGTGGTTCGAGATCGTGCCCTATCTGGGTATTATTGGCCTCAACTAGTCGACTGGGTGGAGTGTTACTACGCTGCCAATGCCATACGGATCTGGGAAGGGCTTTTCGACCGTGCCGGCCGGAGCCAAGACCATAGTGCCAGGCGTCGGAGAGGCCGAGTCAGGAAGTCGGTGTGCTTCGACTGTTCTGCTCTCTACGGTGATCGAGCGGAAGCGTTGGGTCATGTGGAGTTTCGGCCTGAGTGTGACGAGGACGTGTCGCACTATGTTGCTAGGATCGGACCAGAACGGAAATTCCCTGAGCGTGAGCCACGACGTGGACTAACCGAAGTGGTCACGGTCAGCCTACCTAGCGGTTTTGCCGTGCGAGATGGAGACGACGAGTGCGACGTGCCGTGTGTGGTGGAAGGTGGTGGAAGGTGGTCGACGCGTGGTGTGTGCCGTCGGCAGCTTCGAAGCTGTCTCGAGTGGCTACATCGACTACCTACCGTCTCGGATACTAGCTGACACGGGCGCTACCCTGAGTCTCGTCGACCGGCTTATGCTGAAGCGATTAGGAAAGTCATCGGAACCGTTGCGACCCTATGACGGTCAGGTCCGTAGTTCGTCTGGTCACAAGCTTCGGATCCACGGATGGATTAGCCTGCCAATTCGTCTCGGTACACTGGAAGCTACGCTGAACTTGCTAGTTGCCGACAGTCTTCACGTGGATGCTATACTGGGAGTCGATGCGCTAGGAGTATTTGGAGCGGTGATCGATGTAGCTGAGAGGGTCATGACTCTGAAGACCACGGGTGAGGTGCTGCCGCTTGGAGTCACGGTCGTTCATGAGACGTTCATGGCCTCGATGGTTACTACTATACGGTTGCCTCCAGGGGGACAGGCGTTAGTGATGGCCGAAGTGCTAGGCGACATCAAGGACAAGGAAGTCACGCTGGTGGAAGGGGCCTTGGGGCTGCTGCCCACGCTTTGTGTGGCTCGGTCACTGTGTACGGTGGAAAACGGTCAAGTCATCGCCGAGATCTGCAACGCTTCAACAGATGAGTGCTGGATTCGCCGTGGCACGATCGTCGCAGCGACTTCAGTGATACCCGAGTGGGCTTTTCGATCTGGTGGTGCGGGATCGCCGAAAGGCAACGACAAGACCGCGCCTGCCGAGGTTCCTGTGGAGCCAGATGATTCGAAAGACGCACGAGTGCTGTCCGTTGCTGAAGGGGAAAGCGATACTCTGGGCGAGAGAGACCGAGCCGAGAAGCCTGAGGTTCCGCCGGACAAGGGCGAGCTGTGTGAGCCCGACTTCTCTGAGTCCACGCTGTCGGAAGAACAGAAGGAGCTCTTCAAGGATGAGCTCAACGCCTTCTCCGACTTGTTCGTGGACTCGTCGAAACGACCACGGACATGTTCAAGTTTCGGATCGATACGGGCGACAGCCTGCCGATCAAGCAGCAGCCTTATCGAGTGTCAATGGCAGAAGGTGAAGTCATGGAGGCGGAGATAGGCCAGTACTTGCACCTGGACTTTATCCGGCCCTCGAACAGTCCGTGGGCCAGCCCAGTGCTGATGATCAGGAAACCGGACGGGGGAATTCGGTTTTGTATTGATTATCGGAAGCTGAACGCAGTTACGGTTAAAGACTGTTACCCGATGCCTCTAATTGATGACATCCTCGACGTTCTTGGAGGAGCGTGACTCTTCTCGACCATGGATATTGCTTCTGGTTATTGGAATGTGCCGATGCACGAGGACAGCGTCGCAAAGACTGCCTTCACGAGCAAGTTCGGGCTCTACGAGTGGCTGGTCATGCCCTTCGGCTTGTGTAATGTTGTTCCGGCTTTCGAACGGTTGATGGAGACGGTCTTGGTCGACTTAAAGTGGCGCGTGTGTCTGGTGTACCTCGACGACTGCGTGATCTTCAGCAAGGACTTTCCGTCCCACTTGATTCGTCTGCGGCAAGTGTTGACACGCTTTCGCGGAGCCGGATTCAAGCTGAAGGTCACTGGGGACGAAGCCAAGTTGCCTTCCTGGGCCACATTGTGACTCCGTCGGGCATCTTGCCTAACCCCGAGAAGGTCAAGGCGGTCATGAACGTGCAGAGACCCCGAGATGTGCACGGTATACGGTCGTTTTTGGGACTCACGAGCTACTTTAGGCGGTATATCCCCGGGTACGCTCTGATCTCCGCGCCATTGGAACGGTTGAAGATGAAGGACGCTCCTTATCAGTGGAATGAAGATTGTGAAAACGCGTTCCTTCAGCTTCAGCGTGCTTTGATGAAGCCGCCGATCCTGGTGTATCCTGATTACTCGAAACGATTCAAACTGTACGTGGATTCGTCGCGGTATGCCGTCGGTGCGTGTTTGATGCAAGAGGTAGACCGTCGCGATCGTGTGGTTGCCTATGCTAGTAAGCTGTTGACTAGCTCCCAGAAGAACTGGATCAACAAGCAGGACGGAATCTCCGAGATCGAATGTTGGGGAGTGGTTTGGGCGACACGCAAGTTTCGGTGCTACCTCGACCGTCGCGAGTTCGACATCTACACCGACCATCAAGCTCTTACGTGGATATTTAGCGCTGGCAACAGAACTGGTAACGCTAAGCTGGCAAGGTGGGCCATGGAGCTGTCAAACTTGCAGTTCAAGATCCACCATAAACCAGGAACGAGTATGGGCCATGTAGATGGGCTCTCGCGATTGCCTGCAGAGCGTGTGGATGCGTTGAGGATGGAAGAGCTGTTGAATCCGGACGATCGTGAGGCGGTGGAGCCTCTTGAACCGGTTCGACCAGCTACGGTCGGTCCGCGATTGACCGATCTTCTGAACCCCGAAGAGTCGGAGGAAGCTGAGGTTTCGACGCAAGATGAGGAGTTGCTCGAGGCAGACACGGACAGCGGGTACGACTTCCCGGACTTCGACGTGGACTACGGTTATGGCTCGGAGGAGGAGGGAGACACGGACTTGCCGCTGACCGAGCCGACGCCTCCGCTCACGGAAGAAGAGGAAGCCAAGAGGGCGCACGAGTCGTCTGCTCCGGTGTCTCCCGTCGATTTGTTTGGGCTGGACGTGACGCAGTTTCGAGTGGAGCAGCAGCGAGTCTCGTGGATATTGGCGTTGGCGGCGTTCCTAACGGATGGAGCCTTGCCGCTGGACCCGTACTTGCGAGCCCGCGTGAAGATGGCTCCTCTGCATGAGGTGGCCAACGGTCTACTGATGCGGCGCGTGCATCTTCCTGCTCGAGTGGGGCCCGCACGGCCCATCGTGGTGCCTGTGGTTCCGCTTCCTTATGTGAACACAGTGTTGCATTTCTGCCATGCCGACCTGTTGTCTTCTCACTTGGGTCTTACGAAGACATTGGAAAAGGTGAGACGGCACGGATATTCGCCCGGTTGGCGGAAAGACGTCAAGGAGTATCTACGTGAGTGCAGGAAGTGCGGAGGAGGAAAGGGGCCTCGGCCTTGGACTTCCGGCCGTATGCAGCGGATGCCTGTGACGGACCTTACGGGACCGTTCTCGTTGTTGGTTGTCGATGCTGTGGGACCGTTACCTGAGACGGAGAGGGGAAACAAATATATCCTCGTCTTCGTGGACTACTTTACACGGTGGGCTGAAGCGTTTGCTGTCAACCGAATGGATTCTGTGACTTTCGTCGACACGATGGTCAACGGAGTGGTCGCGCGGCACGGTGTGCCCGCACGGTTGCTGAGCGAGAACGGTGGGAACTTCTCGTCGGATATCGCTAAGTCCTTTTACCAGACGCTGGGGATCAAGAAGCTTTTTGGAGCCGCTTATCACCCTCATACACAGGGGTTGGTGGAGCGGTTCAACGGGACTTTGATAGGTATGCTGCGGATGCACGTGGATGAGGCACAGTCTGATTGGGACGTATACCTGCCCCGGGTGCTTTTCGCCTACCGGACGGCGTTTCACGAGGCGTTGGGCGATACGCCGTTCTTTTCTCTCTATGGACGGGATGCCGTGCTGCCTGTGGACGTAGCCTTCCTGAATCCTGGGAAGAAGTGGCAAAGCAACGAGGTGGCAGTGTATCGGCGTGAGTTGTATCGGTCGCTGAAGGAGTCAAGGCATTTGGTCGAACGACAGTTGCTTAACGTCATGCGCAACGGTTAGAAGGGCAAGTTGAAGTGCAATTCGAGGTTGGTGACCCCGTCTGGGTCTATCAGTATTTCCGTGCGAGGAGAGGGGAGAACCGCTCGAATAAACTCGCTTTCGCATGGCACGGTCCCTACCGTATTCTCGGCAAGGTTGGGGAGAACGCGTACCGGATCGAGATCCCCTCTCACCCGGACAAAATCGTCACGGTGAATGTCAATAGGATGAAGCGGTTCAAGGGTCGCTGGACGAGGCCCTACACGGATGAAGTGCCTACAGGTTTGGGTTGCGATGAGGAAGTCGAGGATGGACCGTTAGAGGAGGCTGATTTGCTGCCCTCGAGCTTTGTGGAGCGTCGAGTTATAGGGGGTGAGGACACCGTTCTCGCGGGGACGACTGCTCCGTTGCTAGAAGTGGTCGCGAAGCGAAGAGTGAACCGTGTCGTCGAGTATCTAGCGTTGGCGACGAATTACGAGACGTTTTGGGTGTCTCGATCCGTCTTGTGACCGGAGCATCGCGGGTTGATATTGGCGTTTGAAGCGGCGGGAAGGAGGAAACAGGGCCTGCCAGCGATAAGGCAGAGTTCTCGTCTCATTGAGGCTAACGCCGAAGTGGACAAGGACGAAGTCCTGATGATTTAGTTGCGGTGAAAGCGTTCTTGTGTCTGGAAAAGTCATGGAAAGTCATGGAGTCACGGTCAAGGTTATTTGGAAAAGAGAAAGAGCTGGATCAAGAACGGTTCAACTGGAACGGTCATGCGTGTGTGTTTATATTTTGAAAGTCGGAACGCTTACGGAGAAAAATTGGATTAACGGAAAAGAGGATTGCGTTCCCTCTTGGCGAAGACATGGTGAAACTTACGGAGCGTGGGCTTGCCGAGCATCCTGGCGACTACTTGTCCGACGGCTCGTCTTCCGCTTCGCTCCCCTTTTCGGAAGCGTCCTTGGTTGGCGATGGCTGCGGCTTCTCTTCGTCATCGTCGCTGCCCTTCTCGTCGCTGTCGTGCTCACTGTCTTCCTTCTCGTGCTCGTCCGCGGCTTCTTTGGCTTCGGGCTCCCTCTCGTCCGACTCGTGCTCGAACTCGTCCTCGCTATCGTCGTCGGACTCGAGGCCCGTGATCGGGCGAGCTTTGCGCTTATTGGAGACAAAGTGGGGGCCTCCGGCAGTGAACGGAACGGTTGGGGCGAGAACCGTGTAGATGTTGAGGACTTTGAAGTCCGAGTCTTGAGCGGTCTTCTCGGAGGCCTTGTAGGGCTTGACGTCGAACGTGGACACGCGCTTGTGCGCCTTGTGGAGCTCGTGGACTTCCCGTTGCTCGTCCTGAAGCGGCTCGTGCGCGATGAGCTCCTTCCAGAGCCCGGTGGTCTTGTTCTCGACCCACTCGCCGCGGTAGTCACGGTTGTTGTTGACGTCCACTACGATTCGGGCCAACGCCCGGTTCGAGAGCCGCTTGTGGGGCTCACGGGTGGGGTCCAGCGCTTGGGTCTCCTCGAGAAGCTTGGGGATCGACGAATACCCATCCGCGTCAATATGGAGGGGGTCCAGCATCCGCTTGATCTTCTCCTTGTAGCGCGCCGGGTCTTCACGAAACAGGGAGACCACGTCTCCGTCCGTCGGCTTGGCTTTGGCTCCCGTCGAATGTTTGGCGGGCTTTCCTCCCAACCAGAGCAGCGTGTCGTGGACCGAGTTCTCGAACCGGTCCAGGAAGCCGAACCAGCCGAACTCCTCGATGTTGGCGGACAGGAACTCCAGCCGGGCGCGGAGTGCTTTCGCCTTCAGGCTGCGACGGTGTGGCGAGTTGGACGACGGCGCGTACAGCGCCAATTGGAAGAATGTCGCGCGGTGGCGCATGACAAACCGCCAGTGAAGAAGGTGGAGGGACTCGTGGTCCGCCGGCTCGTACCACGCGCGCCTGCCGTGTCAGGGGTATGCGATCTGCGCGGGGGTCTTGTTCTGGGCGACCGCGCGCTCTTCGATGCGCCTCAGGTCGGCAATGATCTCGGCGGGCGTGCCGGCTGGGACGTCGAACGGGAGCGAGGCAGTCTTCTTTGCCTTCTTGGCGGGTGGTGCCTTGACGGAGGCCCGTGGGGACGTTCGGCTGGGGCGCTTGGTCCGCGCTGGCGCGGCTGGCGCTACTGGAGCTGCTGGCGCTGTTGGGGGCGCGAAGACTGCATGCTCGGCAACTTGCCCGACGGCCATGGTGTCCGGAGGCGCGAGCAGCAACACTGTCTGGGTCAGCTTGGCCGGCGTGGCGTCATCTTGGAGCATGACGGTGGCCGCCACCTCGTCGAGTTCTTCAAGCCCTGTTGAGGCCGTGTTGACGGCGAGGGCGCGCCTGACTTCCGTCCAGAAGTCCACGAGCTCGCAGAGCCGAGCGTCGGCGGTGGCGTTGCCGGAACCTTGGTCATGGAGTGCGCTAAGCCTCTGCGAGGCGGTCTGGTTGGCCGGAGCGGCCTTGGCGGACTTGGTCATGTTGCGGGGCGAGGTGGCTTGCGTCGTTGGTGGTGAATTGTCGAATGGGGACCCCAGAGAGTGAATCCGTTTGGTGGGAGACGGTCATGGTCCCCAACTGTCAAAGCGCCGAGCGACGGGGCCTCCCGTTGTTTTGGAGCGTTTCCCGGAATTTGATCTTTAGTGACGAATGACCGTTACGGGTTGACAAGGATTGGCTTGGGCCATAGCGAGCAACCGTTGTTGAGTATGCGGCGCGTGTCGCTTGCTCCGTGGTTACACTACAAGTGTTGGGTGGCGTCGAAGGTCTTCACCACGGCAGTTGACTCGCAAGAGAAGACAAGTAGGAGGGAGCGACGGACGCGAGCGTTGTCTTGACAGTTGAAGACATCAGAGACTGGAAAATAGGGAGAAACCGATGCGAAGGAGCGTGAGAATGGCCGAAGGATACGGCTGAGGCGGTTCTCCAAGACTGGTGAAGTGAGAAGGACTTGTGGCGCTTTGAACGGCGCATGCGCGCCGTCTTGGTACTCATTCTCGAACTGGCAAAGGAGAGATCACGGTGGTGCGAATGGAAGCGTTGCTGGAGTCGTTGGTCGACGTGGTGACGGCATTTGTCGCTGGCGTGCGGATGGGCGCACAACACTGGCCGGTGGTGCTCTGGCTGGTGTGCGGAGCTACGCTCTGGAGCGTGACGTCGCCTCTGCGCGATTTGATGGCGCAGGTGTACGGTGCGGAGAGCTATTCGCTCTACAAGTGGTCTGAACTGGCCAAGGCGTGCCTCAGGAGATTTCGAAGTTACGCACGGACCACTACGGTGAAAGAGTTGTCTTTTGGTGAGAAGCTGTGGCGGCTGAGCGAGGCTTTGCTGGCCACTCCTTCGGGTGCGTAAAGAGCACGAGGAGGGCTTCAGACGGCTGCTGTATAAGTGGCTAGACGCTTTCCATGCGTTCTGGTGCGTGTACTTGCCGGAGATGGCGGTCTTTGTGAGGCAGTCTATCTCCAAGTACTGGAAGGGCCTGCGTATCGAGAGTTGGCGAACGGTGCAGCGTGGCATGGCTTTGCGCCTACTGCTGACGCTAGCTTCGCTGATCCTGTGCGCCGTGGCGTTTCCTGTGCTTTCCTCTACGAGCTGATGGAGTCCGTGTGTCAAGGCGTGGTGGGCGTGGTAATGCTCGTCGGATTGCTGACTTGCGCCTGCCTGCAGCGGGCCGACGCGAACGAAAGCGTTGTGGAAGTTGGTGCCGGGTTGGTGTTAAACCGAGCCGTGCTTCGAGCGACTTATTCGATTCTCGCCGTCGTGGCGGTCTGCTACGTGTGGCATTGGATAGAAGATGGTCTCGCTTCTCCGTGGCAGCGTGCCACTCGAAGCTACCAAGCGTGGCTCATGGAAATGGAAGAGCGTGAACAGGCCGAACGCCTGTCTAAAGAATTCTGGAAGACCGAAAGTGCTGGCAACGGAGCTGCGTGTACAAGTGTGCGCACATTGAGTCAGCTCAAAGCAGCTCGGTGTGCCCTGCAAACCAAGATCCGTGCCGCGGAGGCAACGGACGAGGCTCGGCGAGGGCGCCGAGCTTCGGTTGGGGAGGATGCCACGAGTGCTTTTGGAGGGCACCGTCTCGGCCGCGAGGAAGGCCGTGCCTCTCGCGTCTGAGGTGACGCTCATGGCGTATCGATGGTGGTGTGGACGGCGTTGGAGATGGTTGGTGAACGGCTTCAAGGTGAAGGAGCGGTGGACGCGTCGTGCGGGAGGACCAACTGAGACTAGCGGCCCTCCAAGGTCGTGGCGGGTCGGAGGTCATGGCGACGGTGGTGGTGCAGAGCGGTGGAATTATGCTGAACGCCCGGGCGGGGCGTCACGTCAAGGTAATATCACGTAAGCGTGCAAGGTTGGATGAGTGTGTGTGAAAGAAGCGAGGAAGCGAGGTCAAGCGTGAAAGGAAAGAACGGTACGAAAGGATAGGAAGGTCAGTCGTGAATTTGCCTCGGACCAAGGAATACATTAAACTTTGTTTTTACTTAGTGGCTTGTATTACCTTATCTAGTTTACTGCTAACCCGCTCTGTGCCCCAATACTTGAACCGTCCCGATCTGAGTGCGGTGTGCGACACTTGCACAGAGGAAGTGCTGGAAGTATGCAATACTTCCCGTGAACTGTTGTTCACTAGTCCCTGGTCTCAGGGGACGGTTATCTATTAGATAGAAAGATAAAGACTGAATATATTTATAGGGGGCTTTAGTTTGGCCTGCAATACAAACTAAAGGTCTCCTATAGTGAAGCCTAGTCAACTGGCCGATGGTTGGCTCAGAGAATAACGGGTACCTTGTACCCCGTTTAGACTTATGTAACTATATAAGTCCGTACTTAATACGGACGGGACCTTTTTGTCCAATGGGATTGACGCCTCGTCAATCCCTCTGCAACTGCACACACTCTTTTAGGTGTCCCGTTACAGGTTGGCTCAGAAAATTCACAGTTCGTAAGAACTGTGTATAGTAGAGGGGGTTGTAAATGACGGCTAATGTTTTTATGAAATTACCGGTATTTTTCGTACACAAAGNGTACACAACGTTTGTATGGGCGACGGGGTAACGGCGTCGATACCGCCGGTATTTATAAAAAAATGTAGTTGAATTTTGAAAAAAATTGAGTTGAAACGGCCAGTCCAGCGCACCAGCGCAGCAGCTCTTCGCGAAGGTGTCGCTGCCTGCTCGCTAACCACGTCCGGACAAAGGATAGGCAAGCTAAGCAACAATCATGCAGGCGATGCAGTAAGCGGACAATACCAAGTAAGACCAAGGTGCCCACGGGCTCGGTGCGTACTCGAGTCGCGCATGTGTCCTATTGCTTTATAGACAAGCCTCCAAGCTGAGCAAAAGGCAAGGATAAGGCGGGTGAGCTCGCAACCCATGGAGTCGCGTGATGGCTGTGTCCTATTGCTTTATAGATATGCCTCCAAACACGGCTAAAGGCTAGGACAAGGCAGGTGAGCTAGCAACCCTGCGGGGTCGCGCGTGAGATGGGCGTGTCCTATCATTTTAACAACATGCCTTCGCGTACCAGCAGCAAGCGCGGTCGCCATTCACGAATTTCCCACCGATCGGTCAGGCCGCGTGCATGGCAGATGACCAGCCGGAAGAGGAAGGCGGATTGGGGGGCTGATGGCGACGACGACAGCGACAGCGACGGGTGTGATCTTCTCCGCCATTTGAACA